>NJDD01003966.1:29470-48185 GCA_002245505.1 Calephelis nemesis
GTCATGTCAGTGGCACAGTTGTAAGGTAGAAAAAAGTATCCCCAGCAGTTAGGCAGTGACAAAATAAGGTACCCACGACTAGCCGAAGACACTAAATTCCTCAACCTGATACATATCCATTCCCGGGCAACGTTATTTTCATAAAAAAATTAAAAATACACGTTTTCTATTTTTTTGTTGACCGACCCGGGGAGCGAACCCAGGACCTATAGAAGTCAAGTCCAACGACAGATCACTAGACCACAGAGGTAAGGTAGATTTGTTTATGGTGACTAAAGGCCGATATTGTCTCTCATTACAAGAAGACCGTCACTAACACCGTGACATCCTACTAGGTGGTAGAGTTTTGCAACAACTTGTCCGGAGTGGTACCACTACCTTACCTATTCCTGCCGCCATAACGTCAGTGCTTGCCGTTGATGTGTTTCCGGTTGTAAGGGTAAGGTAGCCTAACATTCCAACCTCGTAATGGCAATGCTCTATTACCACCTTTGGTGTTTCTAGGCGGCGCGAATTTCTTCTCGTCAGGAAATCCGTCTGCTTGTTTATGTTTTTTTAACAATTTATTAGCTATACAAACATCAAACTTAAATGTTTTAATTTATTTGCTATCAAACCAGAATGGTGGTCTAGTTTTTAGATGTTTTTCACATGCGGAGGCATCGTCTTTATAATTATACTATTTAGTAAATAATTAAATTCGATATAATAAATATCTTCATGCAAATTCACACAATTTGTAAAATAAAAAGTTTCTGGTCATTATTATTAAATTTTAGGAATTAGGAAATAAATTACTACTTCTAATTATTTATTGTAAAATAAGTTAATAAAACGAAATTTACAAATAGATTATACTTTTAAATTAACATATATAACCGCCGCCTCAGATATCGAGGGATTAGCTTCAAATAATTCCACAGGCAAACCGCAAGGTTCGTGTTCGATTCTTTTGTGGCAAAAATTTGTAAAATGAACATCTGGATGTTTTATTTCTGGGTCTAAATATTCTTACATACATCCCTATGACATGCATATCTCACCGTAAGATTATAAACACCACGAGCTTACAATTTAAAATAAAAAAAATGGATTTAGGTACTGCAGAGTCTCTATTTCAAAGTTGACTCTATGATTTGTTTTTGGGGTGGAAGTAACCTCTTCTCGAGTCTGTTTTTTTATCAAAATAAAGAATGTGATTATTAAATAAACAATAAAACCACGTTTCAAGAACCATCTAATCTATCTCAACAAAAAATCAATTTTTTTATTCGTTTAAAGCTATGATTTTATCAAAGAAATTGTAAAAAAAAATATAGCTTTTGAAAACATGAGTAAAACAACATACATACATACTATGGCGAATATGTTTTTTTTATCATTTGAATGTAAAACTTAAAGCTTCAAGATAAAATGACCAAAAACAAAAACCAGGGAATTCTATATAATTTTTAAGGCACCCATAAAATATTTATTTTGTAATTTATAAAATACTAGCGCTAGCGCACAACTTGGACAATTATGACAAAAACAGTATTGAGTTTTGTTTATAAAAACTGATTCAGTCTACCCCTTGCAACCACCCCTGTTAAAAGCAATAGCTATAGATATGAGTAACTTTATTATGAAGTTTGGCTAGCCTAAAGTGCTTAGATTAGAAATAAATTGAATTTTAGTAGAACAATTTTAAATTTCATTTATGTTCAAATCCAGTATGTATTGTTCTTAGATAATGACCGACTCACCTCTTTCAGAAAAATATTAGTAAATATTGCTGTGATACAATATTAACTCCCAATTTTTTCTTAAATATCTTTATATTCAGGCAAGCTCCTATAATGAATTCATATTAAGTAGAGACAGTAAGTTAATTAATTTAGTAGTAACAAATTTATTTATTAATGAAATTCGCACAACTTGTATAATAAAAACTGTCGCGTCAATAGTTTATTTTAGGAATCTGGAGATAAATAACTGCATGTAATATTGATCCATAAAGATAAAAAAACACTAAAACGATATTTAAAAATACATTTTTATTTTTAAATTATGATAAACACACAGATAAAATACATAAACAGAGACCGCTTCGATCGGCTAGGATATAATATCATATACACCTAACGCTACCGACCAACAGCGAGGGTCAGTTTCGATTTCAGATGGGGCTAGAAGAAATATTTAAATACAACCACTAATGGTCTAATAATACTAGTAAAAATATCGTCGCGCCCGTATCCCTGAGGTAGAAGTACAACCAAGGCAACAACGACTAGCCAAAGACACTAAGTCTCGCAATGTAATAGGTGGCAAAACCTATCGCCAACTGGGCACATATCAAATCCGGGGTAAAGTTATTTCTACCAGAAAATTGAAAATTCACATTTTCCACACATTGATATAATACAGGTAGACATACATAAAACGATATACGAGTTAAACATAAAAACTCCTCCTTTTTTTGAAGCTGTATAAAGTTTTATCCTAGACACACTCATTTTTTTTAAATGCATAGGTATTACTCTGTAGTATATATCCACCCAATTATAGCCTTGCTATAATGATAGGTTTATTTCAAATCTAATATTTTCAAATGATCAAACAGCGAACATGCACGCAGTTCTCCATATAGTAAAAGACAATAGTGCCTAGTGGCTTTAGACACCATAGATACGGCAGATGCGTTCCTGTCCCGTGACTGTGGTGATCGGCCAATTTCAAACATCGCCGTTGTTATTAAACAAAAAAAGCGGCTCCCTCTTTAAATCTATATTAAATATTTTTTAACACCAGAATAAAAACATATTTGAACACTAGCTGACCAGGCAAACTTTATTTACTTGGCACTCCACACTCTCTGCCAAGACTTCAGATGGGATTTGTGAAGATGTACGTATATTTACTGATAGTTACTTAGCACGTCGGACATTTAGTTCTTTAGTCATTTTAAACCGAGTATTGTCATGTCTGTAATTTCTAAAATACAAAGCTTAAGACTTGGGAAATATTCACAACCAAGGGACTGTATATAAAGCACCTACCTACTAAACATTTGAAAAACGAGTAAATTAAATCGGACTGCTTGTTAAGAAATTAACGCCCCATTTATATTTTGAATTGTACGGTCATTTTAGACAAACAAAAATTTGAAAACTGCTAAAAATATATTCTAATGACTTTTTTCCTTTTTTTATAAGTTAAAGTTGCTTTCAAAAATCGTAAGTAAATACTTGCATTTAAAGAAATAAAAATCTTTTCTGAATTTAAGTTTCTTGTAATTTAATGTTTTTATAGTTACTAGCGCATCGAGAAGACACTAGTTTTCCCAAGTAATTAACATTGACTGGATTTACTGTTTGAATAGATACGGATCACATTTTTAAGGTAAGTATGATATGTAACAGTACACAATATATATGTACAATACATATCATCACGTAAGTCCGATTTAATATATAAACTTTGTTATATTAAAATCTATCCAGTAGGCGTGAGTTTGTTTTAAATGATTGGAACATTGCTACAACAATAATTATAAAACGATTTTTTGTAGTTTTTTTGGATAATGTTTTTGATATATTTCGTATTTTTTGTTCAATATTGTTTGGACCATTTATACTACCATTAATAATAATTCATTTTGTTTTGTTATTTTTATTCAATTCAAATTAAATTGTAGGCTTTTCGCTTATCGCTGCAAGCTAATTTTAATTATAAATCAATTCCCTATCTCTAAAAAGTAATAACGTAGTGTTCTTATTAATATTACGTTAATTGAAAACACGAAAACAATAAAATTACCCGCCAGAAGGCGGCACAACATTCATCAATACAAAGAATAATTAAAGGAAATTACACACAAACCGACATTAAAGCTGTTTGTAATTTAAATGTATGAACAATAATTAATACTACAGCCTCTCTTCGTATGGAGAAGCTTGGATTTTCTTTAGAGTCTATCTATATTGTATTGCAGAGAGTCAAATAGTTATGAAACAGCATTATAATTATTACAATTTAATACTTAACACTAAAAAAGGCATATATTATAATTTCCCCGTATAGGCTGATGGTCCTTTCCACTCATTATCATCATCATCATCATCAGCCGGAGGACGTCAACTGCTGGACATAGGCCTCCCCCAAAGTGCGCCACGAATTACGGTCGTCAGCCACTTGTAACCAAGGACTCCCCGCGACTGTGACCAGATCATCAGTCCACCGGGTGGGAGGTCGTCCAACACTACGTCCTCCGGTGCGGTGTCCTATTCCACTCAGTGGTACCGAACCGATTCGCCGACTAGATCTGCCTCTCTGCCGTGCAGCTGGTAAGAGAATAGGTTAAAATATATGTTATCACCAACAAGGTTACTGATGTGCTGAGCAGCAACCTGCCTGGTAGGGATCGCCTTACGAATTCCTGCCGCCATATTGACTCTGTCATGTACCGGTCATCCCGGAGGGTAGGACAGCTAGTAAAATAACTCAATAGATCTTCCATACCAGCCTTAATACGATGCACATGGCTCGGCACACTTGTAACATCTATGGTGTTTATAGGCGACAGTTGTCTCTTACCATCAGGAGGGCCGTGTATTTGTTCATTGACATTTCACTTAAAGTATATGTTAATCAAACATCAGTTTGATTTTCATTATTAACAAAACCAGGTTTGTGGGTGTTGACGGTGGCTTGTAGGCACTTGTCAGTAAGCCACGGTTATCTCATTCCATCAGTAGAATCGTGTTTGTTAGGTATGATTTCAGGCCACGTTATTCGACATTACCTACTTTCGATTTAATTTGAAACCGTCAAATATGCTTTGTATTGTTCTGAAAAACATTAATATAGGTAGTTCGATAAAGTACTTATACAGTGTCTCGTTTTATTAATTACTGTCTACTGGATAGTTTAAACCAAATTATAACACAAAAAACATCAGAAAGAATGGAAAACTTAATAATAAAAATAATAATACATATATAAATAATTATTTATTAATATTTGGTTATTTTATCTTTTTATTAACATTTTTCTTCTCAATTGTGTGGACAGTAAAAATAAATAAATAATGATACCTAAGACAGTAACGATGGTTAAATGTTATCTTCCCAATCTGCGCGTAAGTATGTATACATTTCACCAACTGACCACAGCCGCGTTAATAGATTCACCACTTACCAGTTGCTTAACAGACAATTAGTAGGCCCATTCTATTCTAGAAATGCGTCCAGTAGTAGCACGGGGTTATTAGTAATTTAATAGATAAAGTGATTGAAGAGGATGGTTTATATGTATATTTCTTAACCGTGCGAAGCCGGGGCGGGTCGCAAGTTTAATAAATAACACATGAATCAATTGACATATAATAGTTGATGACGTATTTTAAAGAAAGTGAAATGCGGCTTATATAAAAAGAATATAGCTTTTAAATTGGATCTATCGAGGCGAAAATGTAAAAGCTATTCATATTTTTTCATTTTAAATTATAGCGACAAAAAAGGGGTTTCATTAATCCTAATAGAAATTTAAAATAACGGCAGATAACTAAATAACGGTGTAGCACTAAACATAGGGAAATGTTAAGAAAAAAGCCGATGCGGCCAAAACTCAATTATCTATACGACCAATTGTCCGATGGCCGGGCCAATAAAGTCTAATCTTAACATATCCGACGCCATTACGTACGAGACCGTATTAATCTCAAAGCGTTGATTAGTAAAACTATAAAAGCGGAAGTATCAGAAGAATGCGGTTAATGAGAGACTGAAACCCGATTTTATGGTTGATCGTTAAAATGACCGACAATTGTCTAATTGTTGCCTACTACAACTGGCGTCGTGGGAAGATCTCGGCGAACTGATGGTGAAAGTCAAAAACAGGCGTTTTTATAGCGTCAACTGTATTCTAAATTCAAAATGCTCCTAATCGGAACAACGAATCGCTTTTAAGTTCTATATTTAAAATAAGATATTTGTTTATGATGTAACTAGTTTTTATTATCAGCCAGTTTTATAACACAAAAGGATTAATAAAAGGTGGTTTTGTATACGGTAATAAACCTACTGCTTGGTGACGCCAATCTCTTATACCCAGAGTACAAATTAGGATATGATGTTGGTCTAACGCTCAACGACTGAACTGATCAACAGCGTGTACAGACTAGTTTTTAGTTAAAAGTCTTCCTGTTTATTGTGACAAGTTTTTGAAAAAGCTTCCTTAATTTTGACCTGGTTTTACTAACAGATAGCCGATAACTTATACTACTTTAGTTTCACATAGTGATAACATCCACATGAAAGCAACATCGGTACTTTTATTTAACGAATGCAGGCAAATCTATACATATAATAAATCTGTAGAAGGGTCAATTCTGTACATTGAAAATATTGAAAAAATAATTCGCAGGGGGTGTTAACAACTAACGGTTCGATTTGATAAAACTTGGTATAATTATACCTTATTACCCTAGGCATAAAATGGGATACTTTTGATCCTGGAAAAATACGTAGAAAAATATAAATCTTAATTTTTCAGCTTTGGACCGACATCCGCGCGGACGGAGTCGCGGGCGGAAGCTAGTTCGCAATTAAAGTAGTTATTATAAAACACTCTCTATATCAATAACACTTGTGCTTTGTCACAATAAACTTAATTAAATGTCATTTATTACAGTTAAGTCAATTGGTTTTTTCAAGTAACGTTTAAGCTTAGTAATAGAAGACAAACAATGGGGATTCCCACGATAGAATTACAGTTGGTAGTCCTGTGTTGGTGACTGTATATCTATAGACGTGCTTATTAGTAAGTAATATCAAAACGAAATATTACAATCCGGGAAAATTGTTATTCTTTAGCTTTAAAACCTAGTTAATGCTATAACAAGGAAACCAATTAGCTTAAATGTAACAAACAGTATAAATTAAAATGTTTTATGTTTTCATACATACAAGTGTAACAATCCTACTACGAGTAAGTGTCGACGATGGAAAGTATGAATTGTAGTGAGTTCAAAACTAAGTGATTCTGTAACGTTAATTAACCCGTTAATATATTCTGTCTACACATTTTTACTTGCCAAGTTGGTTTCTTATGTTAACTAAGATAACCTTGTTTTAAACGCTTTGAATTAAGTTATTACCTTCTAAATTATATAAAGTTTACGACTTGTAAATAACATGTAAAATAACCGGAAAATTTAATTTCAAATCTTCCTGCTTGCTGCCTGAGGGCCAACACAGACGTAGAAAATTGCTTTTTAAAGCTTAGTGGTTATTTGGAGGTACAATTTACTTATTTCTGCATTATAAGCGATGTATGACAGTTATTTAAAAGGACAGAAATTAAAATTCTTAGTGGCATACGTTGCTCTTAGATATCAGAGTTGGTGATAAGCTGAGGTCCCACAATACTCTCTAAATATGAAAACAGTAATAGCGAAAGCAAAATATCACAGCTTGGCAACTATGTACTAGGTACTATTTAAATTATGCGCTTCGGCTTTACACTTTTAACTCTTTTTACACTTTATACTTTTATTTTTAAATTAGCTGACCTAATTTAAATGTAAGCGAAATGGTTAATTATGTAATATAGAGTTGATATATTATAGATCTTTTCAAAATACATTTGGATTTCCGAAGCTTGACGAATATAGCCGAAGCGCATATTTTAAATAGTACTCTAAGAAAGGTAATTGTTTCTTACTAATATAGTTTCCACAGGACTCCATAACCCACTATTAGTTGTCATGAAATTGGAAGGCTAGGGAGTTCCTAATATGAATAGTAAAAATGAACACCGCTGACACCAAAGAAAGATGGTAACGATGCGTTAACAAACTCAATGTCATGCTCATTGCGCATTTAAGTTCAACTCCAGAAAATAACACGAACATTACTATCAGTGACGTCACGGCGCCGGAACCAATCAGAAGCAGCCGATGTAAGACCCCGCTATCTAGTTATGGTCACGGAGCTGATGACAAATCGGTCAACCCTCTATAATTCAAGCTGTTTGGTACAAAAACACCGATGTTTTAAACCATAGAATATATTATCTTCTCAAGCAATTAAATCAACATTAACAGGATTAAATAAATAATAAATAATGTATACGAAACCAACGTACCGTGTAAACGGCAAATTAAGTGCGAACAGAATTACGTTTACCGGCCAATTTAACGCGCTATATTATAATCACCCGGTTTTACGCTCCGGTGCATAATGAGTAGCGCGGGAAAATGGTGTTTGTGTGGACACAATAAGTGCTATGTACACTATATTGGTATGAAGACATTGGCAGCACGCGCCTCTTATTAGTCGTAAACGAGGCATGAAATTTTATTGTTGCCTCTTGTAAAACAATTGGTTTTTATATACAGCGATAGAGAACAACATGTATTTTATTTGGACAATATTTTCTTTTTTTTTATTAGAAGGCAAACAAGCAGACGGATTTCCTGATGGTAAGAAATTCACGCCGCCTAGATACACCAAAGGTGTTAATGGTGCGTTGCCAACCTTACCGGGATGTTAGGCCTCGAACCAAAAGTAAGTTTACCGACTACCTTATTTTCCGAGCCGGAACATGTCAACGGCAAGCATTGGACGTTATGGCGCCAGGAATAGGTAAGGCGGCGGTACCAATCCGGACGAGTCGCTGCGAAACTCTACCACCTAGTAAAGTCATTGAAGTTGTAAAGAAAAAAATAGTTAAAACCGTTGGGAATTTTAAAATCACATATTTTTAAACTTTATATTTTTAATCTAGAGAATAGATTTCTAAGTTGGAATAATATGTAACACGATGAACTACATACTGACAAGATTTTCAGCAAAGTTTTTAAAAAAACATGTTGTATCCACAATCCTAATTGTAAAGGAGTTGAAATCCAAAATACGGGTTACAAAGATTACTTAGTACTAGGGTACTTAGTTATATTTTTATTTATTACAATAATAAAATATAATGTAATGAAAAACAGTATACGTAACTAAGAATATTTGTTTCGTATTACTTCTAGTTTAACTTTCTTGTTCTGGTATGGTGGCTAGAGTGACAATTTTAACAAAACAAAATACAAAAATCTTATTACATTATTAAATCATATGTTATTAAAATGATGATAATTTACATTAAATTTATCATAACATAATTCATTATTTAAATCAAAATGCCTCCGCCTAGCGGCCCGGAATGGGACTTGACTTCTTGAGGTAAGTCCCATCCCCGGATCAGGCAACATAAAAAAACTCTGGTTGTGCCTCTGCCTACCTCTTTGGAATATAGGCGTGAAGATACTTTTAAATTAAAACATGAAAAAACCTTGTGTAAACTACAAAACTCGTATCTAATATTGTTATTTAAAACAATACGCTTTCGACTTTTTAAAAAATTAAAAATGTTTATTTATATGTGAACTTGAATTTAAAATTGTATAATAGTAAAAGTTCCGCATTTGATTACTTTTCTAAATCCATGGCAAATAAAACTTTAACAATTATATTGAAATAAAAGCCACATAAAAACTTTATATCATAATTAGCTAAATTACTGTGATCTTTTAGATAAAACTTTAATAGATGTTAACGGTTCATTTTATGATAAAGAAATTTAAAAGCCAATTGTCTAAACATGTCGTTTAAATAGTATGTCTTGTCAACTTAAGAGTTGATATTTTAATGACATAAAACAACAAATGCTGGTATATAACAATATATATGCCTAAATTGAATCCAATGATGTTACTGGAGCATTCGATGTCACTCGGCCGGGTTGTAAGGCCCCATGTGGGAGTGTACTATGTTGTCGTCTGTCCCGAAACATGACAGTGCCAAACACTGTTATTGCAGTAAAATATATAAATACAGCAGTGTACTAACTATCTTGTCGTCTGTCCCGAAACATGACAGTGCCAAACACTGTTATTGCATTAAAATATATAAATACAGCAGTGTACTAACTATGTTGTCGTCTGTCCCGAAACATGACAGTGCCAAACACTGTTATTGCAGTAAAATATATAAATACAGCAGTGTACTCCTATCAGGGAAGATTGGTGCAAAACACTCTATCTAACACATGGTTGTATTATTGGTATATCGACCTACTCAACCTGTGCTTGCCTTTTACGAGTTGGAAAAAAGGGTGCCAAATGTCTTTTCTGTACGGAGAGCTCGGGCTAACACAAGGAAACAGCTTTTATTGTTATAACTGTTGCCATTTCAATTGATACATGACATCCATGGAGAGTAAAATGTGACTGCGACTTGTGACAATACTCATAATACGAAAAAACGCACCTTTTCTTCTACCTCTTTTTTTAACTTTTACAGTACCCGAAGTCGTAGACCCACGGTTCTTAAACTCTTTGACCTCAGACTCTCAAAACCTACCACCCAATTACTATCATTGTGGATTGCAAATAAATTAACATGAATTGAAATAGATTGACGATTCCAATACCTCTTAGATGCATAATTCAGTTTTTTTATTCTTTTAATATGCAGTAATATACCATAAGCAGCCGGTTTTCCTGATTGTAAGTGATAATGGCCAGGATCTAACGCCTATGCCCTATCTATGCCTAGTATCCAGCAAGAAACAAGAAAACGGCGCCCAACGATGCTTGTACGACTGGAATACGTACGGTGATAGATTACATTCGGTAATTTAGGGATCAGAATAGAATCTATAGGTGGCGCTTTTGTACTCAAACTGTAGTTCTCTTAGTTATCAGTAGAGGCGCTGTTCAAAGTTTACATGCAAATAATTTACGGAGGCGCTAGCGAGTAATACAGATCTCTAGTCTCTACATACCATAAATCTTCTGATTTATACACATCGTTAAAGAAATACGCTTTCATTACTTTCTATATATATCACCTGTGTTAAAATACCAGTATTGTTGAAAACACAAGTTTTATTAAAAAAACTTATTTAACCAGATATTACCCGCGACGAAATCTTATTATAGTTTTTAGTTCTCTTTAAAATATCGAAATAAAACGCGTAATATGTTACATATGAAAAATGAATTCTGCTATGATACTGCTGGCTTTTTTGCCCAGATTTATTAACTGCTGCCTTCACAGTATCAATGTTTTTTTTAAATCTTGTGTTCCGATTTGTAGCGTAGGGTAACTTTGGTATAAGAGGTGATAGATATTTGTTATCGGGACAACAAGGAATTTGTTCGCTTCTTTTTAGTACAGTCATCTCCTAACTCCTAATAATCCGTTTCAATGAATGATATAAATGCAATATCTGGTAATTATATTATAGCTTCGACTTTAGACACTAACGATTTAATTTCTTAGTCACACAGTAATAGCAGGTCAACGGTGAAAAGGCAAAATCAATCTCAAATGGAGTTCCACCAAGCGCCTAAGAACAAAAGACAAACGAAACAGCCTTTAACATAAATGGTAAGGCCTCAAACCACTCACAATCATTATTATCCCCTCAAGCAAGGCCGTAAGGAAATCTAGTATGGCGGCCATTTGACGCGTGCCCACAATTATTTTTATAACACATAATGATACGGTCATTTCTTTATAATATAGTAATTGTAAACAAATCGATGTTTATACAATGGAATCGTTTTTTTAAACTTAATTTTAGAGTTCTGTTTTTAAGAAAAGGACGTCTACTCGTCAGGACGTTGGCAGCCCTTTCCGGCTTTCAATTGTTGTTTTTTTTTCTATTCTAAAAATAAATATAGCCTACGTGCATTAGAGATTATAAAGAACTCTAATTAATTTTACGTCTTGTAAATTGTGTAGTGCAATATGTTTAAGTTTGAAATCACTTAGATCCGCACATGTTTGACGTCAACAGTGAAGAACATAAAACATTATACATTTTTCAAAAAGTTTAATTTTGCCCAAAAATAATTACGTTCAAATAATTTTTAATTTTATATTATGTACTCATATCCTTCTTCATTGAACATACAATTGGACTGATTTCAAGGATTTTTCTTTTGAGAGCTAGAGTGATCGACATGGTATTTAGCTACATTATATGACGGTTTTTGAAGGAAATTATTGAAAATTTCAAATGTCAGTATAAGTGCACCTCTAATTATTTGAACATTAAAGCCTACTCAAGACCGGCAATTTCCCGTCATGTGGTAACGTCATCTGAAACTAAATTATTTTGGATTTAAATCGTCCTAGGTATCAACCCCTAATTATTTTTTGTGGATGAAACAAAATCAGCTACCAGGTTTTGCGCCGTTTTACATTTATAGGCAACTAGATACATGTATTATATTAAAATGTGTCTGTTTAATATTTCAACTAACTACAGCACCCTTCACCTGCAAGTTGCGAGTCACACTTGCCGGTTTTTATTGTCCACATCCGCGACACACGACGACGGAAAGTTTTATATAAATGGTCAATAAAAAATATTTTTGATGAACAATTATCTACAGGTTGACCACACAGATTTACCTCCTACGCTGGAAAGGAGGAATTAACATGATGACTTCATTGTAGTTATGGTGATGCTATTTGTGATCACGCCGATACTGAGGACCGAAGGATCATTTTCTATCAATTAAAATAACAGTTTAACGCCAACATTGTTAGTTTAAAAGTCATTTCGTCTATCATGTTTTATGGGGCTTAATATAAATCCTATGACCCCGGGTTGGTTCCATTCTATACTTATTTCTGCCTTCACAGTGTTAGTTCTTGCCATATTCGATTGTAAGAGCATAGAACCAACAGAATAATTGTATTATTTAAGTGAGCGCATAGTATGTATTCTTATTAAGGTTGTCTTCTTCTTAGTCAAAGCAGCTTGCTTTGCTACCAAGCAGACCATAAAAGGAAAACTTTAACTATATCACCAACACCGTAACCAAGATTAAATGGTTTTGCAATAACTCCACCGGATTACCATAATCGCCTTACGAGGGCCAAACTGAAAGTTTTTAGAACTGGCAACTTAAAAGCATTATATTAAAAAAATAAGTTTAAATTTTGAAAATAGAACTCTTTACCAATAATATTGAGTATACATTTCATTCATTTGTCATTTGTTTTACGATTTGGCGCCAAATTAAAAATTGTCTGTGCACGTCAGAATGAATTTAAGCCGAGAAAATTTTCGTGCAATGATTTTTTATGACTTTCGATGTCATATAAGTCAACAAGAAAGTTATGATAGACTTCGATTGGCTTTTCACGATGAAGCCCCATCTCGTGCCACAGTTTACAACTGGTTTAATGAATTCAAACGTGGTCGAATTAATCTCACCGATGATTTGCGTGAGGGACGGCCTTCTACAGCGACGACTGAAGACAATACGAGTATTTGTTTGTGCTACCACAAAGTAAGTTTTCTCCATATGTTGCAAAGGTGTCGATGGTCAGAGATATTATTAATACAAGTTTCTTATAAATAAAATCACTTAGGTAGGTACTTTAATCATTATCTGAACTTACTACTGTGATTGATATTCCCTAAACAGCTAAATATTATCTTAGTATTGCAAACGTCATTAATAAACGTGGTGTAACCATATAACAACAACACTATTTTTACGAGGGATTAACGTAGGTATATGTTACACCAACACAACAATTTGTCGCGTTTGACAAAAAATTAAATGGACTAGCTTGCTTTTGGAGTGTTCCCTCCAATCTTAAAGATAAAAGGGGCGAAAAGAGGAAAAACTGAATAGCTAAATTGGGTTAGGGCCAAGTATGCTATATATAATTGTAGACAAGATAAATTACAAAACTTTAACAGTATAGGACAAAAGTAAAAAGCTGAAATTTTCAACGTTTTATGTATGTTATTACATACATAGCTTTTTTGAAAAATGAAAAAAATGATTAGTACCAACAGGCGAGGTATGAGAATGGGTAAGGGAGACAAGCTATTAAAATACATGCTGAAAAAAATGTTTTGGACATTTTTGAAATATCTTTGGATGGGATCTAAGTGTTATAAATAAAACAAAAAAAACGAAAGACGTAAATATGAATTTGGCAAAATTTAAATACAAGAACCTTTTAATATGTTATATTTATTTAGTTATTTATCCTAAATAAGACAGTAACTTCCTTATTTGGAAAAAATAGAAGAAATATACTTGTATTAATTTTTTTATAAGAAATATTATGATGGATGGATAGATAGATAAATGTATGGCATTAGGCCTTCGCGTGTCTCAAGTGGAAAAATTGATATACAAAAAAATATTTTTTATCTTAGGTAGTAAAGTATATAACTCTACTTCTTTTCAAACTTAACATTAAATTACACAATAGATGATAATCGCATGAAAAGTTTTTTAACGAATTTTTTGTTGAAATACAATAAATATTTTCGATTTAAATAGTCAATCCTTAATCTGTTACTTAGCCATGTATGTAAGGGCATGGGCTATCTTTAAGTCAGAGATTGGGTACGAAATACTCCATCTCTACACCATTTTAAATAATAGTAAATTTGTGTAACGTCAACTTCATACTTGGAGTAAAGTTAGACTCGCTATAATCTAAGTTTATTAACAAGACGCAAGAAGCTCAACACAGTAGCCTCAGTTTTCCAACATACCATTATATCATGTGCCAATAAACAAAAACTATAAATAAAACAAAAAGATAAAAAAGGGAGGTCTTTTATTTATGAAACTCGCTATGTCTTTAATGCAATCTCCATTTCCATCTCCCCTCTCTCTTTAAGCTTTTATATGACACGCCAGATTCACCTATAAGTAATATACAAATGTATATGTTCCTGGGTCTCTCTCTACTTTTCTTTCCTTCTTCAGTGACATATTTCAACGTGGTAGGCAATACATTTATTTCATATATTTCGACCATCACAATACCCGTCTGCTTGTTTCTCCCCGCCCTTCGATCTCACTAAAAAGGCATATCCAAATAATGTTCATGTAACATTATGTTAGTATTTATTATAATAAACCTTATCCCATAGTTTGTGATCGTGAATATCCTTTTTCTTTGATGATTTTGAATAGGCCAGACAACTTACAAATATTTCGCATGATCAAAGAGATTTAGCGAAATTACACGGTAATCTTATAAAACATCGTAGCATTCCCATGTCAAGCAGCCTATTTGTATAAGTTCACAGCTCACGTAGTTAGGAGTAGCCCATTGATCCGTCTGTCTGTTGAATCGACAATGCTTGGGCCATTTAGTACCATTGCAAGACCTTGCAAGGATAGTGATAGATGACTGTGCGAAATAATTGGGAATTTTCTCCCATAGTACAGGCGTACCTTTGGACATGTCAAAATTACAGCTACCGTACAAAAGATATAAATATTTACTTTACTCGAGTGCTACTTTTTGAAGTAACATTAAAAAATTGATGCCTCGAATGCATGTTTTTTTGTAACCGTCTTTAAAAGATCTTGTAAATTCGACTGATTATTTGTATGTTTGTTACAAAACTGCTACACCAACTTTAAACAGATTTTGATGATTTTTCACCTCTATTTATTTGACTGTACAAGGTCTTGGGTTTCCCAGGTCAGGTAACTCAAGTAGTGTGTTTTTGCAATGTTTTAATAAAAAACGTGCCCGGGATTGAATAAGTGTCCAGTTCGCGACAGATTTGCTACTTATCGCAGAGTACAACTTATTATCTTCGGCTTTTCGTGGGTGCCCTATTTGTACGTCTATCTATCTTCTTCAGGAATATGGAAGACACTTTTTTTCTTTAGGTACTCTAAGACAAGATAGAGTTTATTTTATACGTTATCATGTCATAGCGTTAAAAATATTATCACAAAATATGTTCATATTGAAATTGTGTTTTTTCTTCAAGTAATATTACGCCGAAATTATGCAAAATATGAATGACTGTATTTGAGATTGTATTAATACTACAAGATAGCAAAAGAAACAGGTGGGACCCATAGTAAAAGGCAACTGCCGACTTTCATTTGCATAGATGTTGCAGATGCGTAACTATCTTGCTATTGGAACTTAGACCACGTGTGCAAATCTATCCGCTACCCTAACTTCCAGTACGGAATGCAACAATGGTGAGTCTTGTTGCTATGGCAACAGGAATTGATTAGGCAGTGCTATGGATTAGAGCCAGCTGAAGCACAATACTTAGTAAATTTGTGTTACTTAAGATTTTATACTGGATTTTGCTTTTCTTTTTTTTATGAAAGTAATAATCGAACAAGCACACAGGGGACCCCTCTGCTAATGACGTCTAAGGTCTCTATAAACCACGGTTGTCTAAACCGTGGTTTATAGAGACCTTAGACGTTACAGATGTGTCACCTTAGATCAAATGTGCAAGTCTATCAAATCTACCCTCTTCACCAGCACCTGACAGAGTTACTAAGGCAACATGGATAATCGTAGCTAATGCGGGGGATCCCTACTTGGACAAGTTGCTGAACAACATTCTACTAATTTAAAGTCTGTTTTTTAGTCTCAGAAATTGAATTAACATATGTAATTGTCATGTTTACAAATATTAAAACCTGAGTATTCTTTGTAGTGCTGACCTATTTATTATACCGATTTTTTGAAACGTAAGCTGATGTCAATTTTTCTAAAAAGAAAAATCAAAATTTGAAATTACAACCCTAAACTTGTTAGGAAAGACGCTAGATGTCATTTTTCCAACATCAAAAGAAGGGAGGAAGCAGTGTGCTTGTTGTTCGACTCCTATATTTTTTATGTATGTTTATTGTATGTTAGGATATTTTTTTTAGTATTTCAGAACCGATTTCAAATATTACTTTCAGATTTAGAATACTGCACTTACAAGGTACATAGTTATTGTGCCACCAATTCTGGATCTGATGACAGAATACCATGAAAGTCGAGGAAAAAAATATTGTTTGTTGTAATTAGACGAGATATTATTAAAGTGTGTTTTTAGCAATTTAATTTTGATTATTTTTCAATCTTGAGTTTGTAATATTATTTTCTTATGCTATTTCATTAGTTGGCCTTTGTAGTTCGTAGCTACACTGGCAGGTATTTAAAAAATAAATGTTCTATTTTATATTACAAATGTTTGAAATGTATAACCAAGATTTTTTCATGTGACAGTCTGCTTCACAGTCCGCTCAAGTCTATTTTCCATTCTAATTCTGGTCTCTTTAGGTCGACGGAACTCAAGAAAACTATCAGTTACGAAGGAACTGCTGGCTGCTGATTGGTGCCTGCTGCTCAGTAGTGGAAGGACTCTAGACCAGCGGTAGCTGCCCCGTCGGTGTTCGTCTCTGGCCGCCCTCCCAGCTGCTGTTGCTTGGGGAAGTGCCAAGGGATCCCGCTGCCCCAACCGCCGAGGCCTAAGCAGCAGTCCATCGTGTTCCGTTGACGAAAGACTTCAAGACCACCGTATCCCCAGTCCTTATTTTTTCCTTAATCCGGTAGAAACAGAAACTCTTGTAAAGTGCACAGACTTTTTTTTAAAAACTTTAATATAGTAGTGTTTTGTTTACATTTTATTTTTTAACTTTATATACCACAGAATTCCCTACTTGTTCGTTTGTTCGTTTATTTTTTAACATTGTGATGGATGGTAGGTAAGCCATCCCCACTATGTTACAAGTTTTAAATTCATTATTTGGATAATTAATAAAACAAATATGTATTTAAATATACAGGTACCTTTTTATATGATTTTGTGAAAACACTATTAAGGATGTATTTTATTAACATACAAGTATAACGTATTAATTTTGTTTTAATTCGTTTAAAATACACACGTTCAAATTTTTTGCGTATATCGTAAAAATCGATAATAGATTTTATTAGCATTTTCCGATATTGGCGTGTCACTATTTATGAACCGCAAAAAACTGACAGCATAGCTAACGTTAATTTTGTCTCAGAAATTAAAAAAACAGGTTTTATTAAATTGATTGATTTTAAAATATTTTTCTTAATTTGGAAACCATTTTATTCTGTTTACTCTAATTTTAATTTGACTTAAATTCGAGAATAGCTTTTCTTTAATTATTATTAGCATAGATTACAACATTATAAATCACTTTTAACTTTAAGAAGTACTCTAACTAATTAATTAATCTAATTAATTTTCCCCGTGTTGGTCCGGGCTCCTTTGTAGAATAGACCATCTGCCTTCCTTGCCAGGCAGCTCGTAAAAGGCGAGCATAGGCTTACCATTACTAACACCGTGACATCCGACTAAGTGGTAGCGATTGGCAGTAACTCGCCCGGATTAGTACCACCGCCTTACCTATTCCTGCCGCCATAACATCATAACGTGTTCCGGTTCGGAGGGTAAAGTAGCCGGTAAACTTACTTTTGCTCGAGGTCTAACATCCCGACCTTAGGTTGGCAACGCACCATTACCGCCTTTGGTGTCTCTAGGTGGCGTGAATTTCTTATCAACAAGAAATCCGTCTGCTTGTTTGTCTTCCTATAACATAAAAAAAATGTTATACATAAAAATCAATCCCCTTTCCCGTGGCCATCGCATCGGGAGTAAGTGGATGGACCGAATTTGCGTATTATTTTTGTTGTGTTAATTATTATTGTGCTAAGAAGTTTCTTAGGAGTAAAATAGTCATAGATAAAACAGGATAACATTTGCCGGCTTAGCAAGTTCCTATTTAATTGCTTACGTAGATGGTATGATTTTGAAGTTAAATTTGATTTTTTTTTTGGTACATACATACATACATACATATCTTCACGCCAAGTCCCTTACGGGGTAGGCA
>NJDD01003966.1:62671-122649 GCA_002245505.1 Calephelis nemesis
GTAAGTCATGGACAAATAACCCGGTCAAGGAGACTTTGGAAAATTTATATGCTACGTTAAATTTAAGATTCTGGTTGAAAAGAAAAACACCATTACTTTGCAACATATATAATGATTGTATCCAACA
Organism: Calephelis nemesis; assembly: GCA_002245505.1. Classification (NCBI taxonomy): domain Eukaryota; kingdom Metazoa; phylum Arthropoda; class Insecta; order Lepidoptera; family Riodinidae; genus Calephelis; species Calephelis nemesis. Next base: position 62,799 of record NJDD01003966.1, read on the forward strand.
TAATGTATATTCTGCCAGTATTTTGGATATGTTTTCTCTATCTAAATGGATTTCTAGTACAGAAATCAATATTATAACTAAACAAGACTTGAAATGTATTAATCAATCAAAGATAACTTATAATGCGAAGTTTTACAAGAACTTTTCCAAAGTTACACAGGGTATATTCAGATATTTACAGACGCATCTAAAAACAATTATGGCCAGGGGGCTGCATTTCATATTCCTGCTCTGTGTTGTACTGTGTGTACGGGCGAACTGCTGCACACTACTCTTCCACTCAGTTATGCGCTTGTGGAGCTATATATAACCAGTAAATTATGGATCAGATATTGTCCCATTTCAATTTGACTAAAGGTTTAGTTTAGTGGTTTGTAAGTCATGTTTGGTAATGCATATTTTTGTGTTACGAAAAAGTAGTCGATATTTAACACTTTTACTGCACTTAAATTATTACAAATATAGCTAAAAGGCAATCCACGTATAGTAGAAGATCCAAACCTACATCGTCTATTACTGAGCTGATAATAAAATGAAACATACCTTTCTCAAAGTAATTCATACATCATGTTACAGGTAGGATGCGCATATGCATAGGATTGCGTGCAAAAAATTGCAATATAGAAAAAAAAACTTTTTTTTAATAATTAAATATGTTCTGTCCAGAATTTTTAGGCAACCTACTTGAAATACTCATATGATGTATGAATTACTATAAAAAGGGATGTTTCATTTTTATCAAAGTATTTTTTTTCTACTATCCGATCCCGTGAAGTTACTGATATGAAAAATATAATAAATGAAAAATATAATAATTAACATAAGGAATAAAACAGTTTTTGAAAAATATTTTAACTAGGATTCTTTCTGCCAACCCTTTTTTAATACACTTTGTGATAAATACTAAATTTACTATGAAATAGGTTTCATCCTGTTATCAGCTTGGAGTAGATCGACCTAGGTTCGGATCTTAGACTACGAGTAATACGGATTTCCTGACGGTTAGAAATGCGCGCTACGCAATAATTGTATATCCTTTTCGAATAATAACAGTCTGTACAAACAAAATACAAAGTTAGTGAACACTTAGTTTTGTAATAAAGTAACTAAGTTTCCAACATTGTGTAACTACGGCGCTTTCTACTCCATGTATTTTACTACAGCGTAACTTAAAATTAGCTTTTATTGTTTCATTACAGACTTTGGGGTTAATTTATTTTATAACTTAATACTGTTGATAGTAAAATGTGTTATATCTGTCTAATAGGACTATTTAGATATGAGTTTGATTTAGATACTAACCGCTGCCCCCGGTTTCGCTCGTATGTACAGAAAACTTTTTTTTACAGAACTTTTATTTATACTTATACTCGTAATAAAACTGTAGAAGAGTAAATTCTGTCTATTGAAGGTATTTAAAAAAAAGAGGTGCAAGCTACTAAGGAGAGGCAGCAAAACTCAGTTAAGTTTATTTAGATTTTTTGTCTGTCTGTCTCTATGTTTGTATCATGCCGGCGTCTACTATACCGATCATATTGAAATTTGACTGCTATTCTCTATACTCCGTGAAAGGCTGTATGCTACTTTTCATCCCATTTACTAATGGGGTTCCTTAAGTGAGTAGGGTTAAATTCCAAAAAATGTATTAGGCTAGAACTCATTTTCAATTACTATTTTTCTATTTGTAGTACGTACTTTGAGATTGTCTCGTTTTTTTCAACTCTTAAGTTTTGTATTTTGGATTAAACACACAGTAGGTACTTCAGTGGCCAAATCCGGAATTTATTTCTAAGTCAGTATGATATTTTAATTGAATCAGGCGTTACTTTGCGGAAATCCATTTATACTATTTACAGTTTTTTATATTTACTCTCTATCTCTTCTAAGTCACTAAGTTCACATAACTTTAAATCCCAAATGTAGAGCAACAATAATCTTTTATGTTCATACTAGTAACCCAGACAATAGACAGGATAGGCAGAGAGTATGGAGTGCCAAGTAAAGTTCGCCAGCTTGGCTAGTAGGTATAGTATGTAATAAGATTGTTTAATTAAAATAACATTTACTCAGTAGTTATTGTGCCTGAAAAATTAACCATAACGTTCGGACGGCTCCAGATCAATACAATTTATTTGCAATAGAATGTGAATGTTTACTAAAAATGTATCTTCATGTTTTAGTTAAAAATTTCCTTTATATATGTTCTTGTATAAAATACACTCACATCTTAATTTCAACAAAACTGATTAAATAAGTTTTGAGTGGCAAAGAAAATTTACTATCTACAGTGTTATTTTACTTAACATTTAGTTAATACAGTGTTGTATTAAATGATTTCGCTACATATTTTGTTGCTAATGTTAATGTAATTAACTCGCCAGATTGGCTACAGCGCTATAATAATATATTTCTGCCGACATAATGTTAATGCTCGCCACCACAGTGTTCCACCCTGTAGTCCTAGGGTAGTTATTAAATTTATCCCCCGAGAGTTTTAACACGACTTCCTCAGCTTACCAATGCACAATATCGATACCTCTGCTGACTCTAGATGTCATCGACCTTTTAATATTTATCTGTTTGCCTCCCAATGTCATAAAAAATGTGAACTTAATGAAAACAATATAAATGTGTCTTAAATAGTCATGTTAATGAGTTTAAAGGACGGAAGAAAGGGGGCCGCGGTGTTAGTACGCCCGTCTTGTGTTGCTTCGCGACAGCCGCTACATTGTCACTCTTGTTCCAACGAAAATTATATTGCGATCTCAATCCCAAAATTTGCAGAAAAAGACATTGTTTGGCCAAACAAGTACAGGTCATGTAACTCCCGAAGGGGAGGGTGCTTTAACTCGAAAAACCTAAGTATCTTAACGCCCATATCCCCGAAGAGTTAGGCAGAAGCACAACCAAGGCACCCACGACTAGCCGAAGATACTAAGTCCCACAATGTGATAGGTGGCAAGCCTATCGCCAACCGGGTACATGTCCTATCTCGAGCAACGTTTTTTTTTTTGAAAATTGGAAAAACCCAATTTTCTTTTTGTTGCCCGACCCGGGAACCGCTCGACCACAGAGGCGAATACCACCTAATATTTACTAAACTAAGTATTTTTAATCATTTTTGCCTTTTTGTATGAAGTCGTAGTCAAACTCTTTTTATATGCTTAATGCTAATACTTAGAAATACTTATCAGTTATAGACACCAAAGATATAATACGTTACCGTAAGAATAAGTTAAAATAATTTATAACTTTATGCTATTTTTCCTCTGTTGAACTTTATTTAAACAAAACTCTCAAGAAGCTGTGTGCTAGGAAAAGGGGGTACAAACTTTCCTCTTCATAAGTTACACCTATCAGAGTACCTACCTATACAATATTTTATCAAGAAATTTCCGATCGATGATGTCCAGTTCACGAGGGTAATTGTGATATGGGCCGTGAGAATATTCAATTACGTCGGTGAACTTAATTGCAACTTGATAAAGTTAAGTTGGCTCTAAGTGAACTATCTTCCGAACTTAGTTAACTGACCATTATCTTTGCCTTTGTGCTGTGGTAGCTCCATGCTCGCCTAATTGGGGGGTTGTTAGATGATATCAATATGTGGATAAGACCAACTGAATACTATATTGTAAACTTATTAATTTAAATTAATAAAATAAATAATAAAAAAATTAAACTTATTAATTTAAAAACTTATTAATAACATTTACACAATATCGACGTTCGTAAGATGAAAACCCTCATATTTTTGAAAGGTGGCTAAAATTTCTTTCGAACTTAAAAGTTTTACATTCCCAATAATTTTAAACAAAGTAATAATAATCTACATATTATGTTTTAACTTACTCAGAAGCTCAAATGGATAGAGCAATTTTCGACAGATTCTGTATTTGGCGAAATTTTTTCTTTGTTTAAAATTTATACAAATGTTTTAATTAATTTGTATCTGTCTAAAAATTGTGTTTAATATTTTTACTACTTTTTTCATTTCAGGTTTATAATTATCTATTCAGGCCTTTAGTAAATACAATATTTTTTGCTTTTGTTATATCACGTTTATGAATGAAACTGAAACTATAAAATAATTTGCCAGTATGTTAATTTGTTTAGCACTCAATCAATTGTGACGTTAGGCTAGAACACGTAAACAAACAAAAGCTACCTTCTTGACTACTTTGAACAACTTAGCACTGAGACTTTATATTAGACAAATAAGTAACTAACCTCGCGGTTTTTATAACTTCTACAAACTTCTTGGGCGATTTGAGTATACAGCCTGAGACATCATAATTTAGATAGATGGGGCTATTACTTACAAATGCAAGAATTTTGAGGACTGTGGCTAGTCGCTTCGGCTGGAAAAGAGATCTTTGTCACTGAGACCGATGGCAATGGTGTAGGGTGATGCCTAGACTCACAAAATATTCTAATATTCTTGAAGAATTTCAAAGATAAAAACTGATCTCATTCAAAAAGTATAAGCTGTTATTTAGTAAATTTTATCTCAGTGACATTCACAAGTGTTTAAACATGAGTTAAAAGATCTTTATACTTATTCACGTACTGGAATATTCAAGTCTTGTCCATGTTATGCAACCGTAAATGTCCGGCCACCGACGGCCGCTCTAATCGAGTTATTGTGAAGGACACAATGCAGCAATCAACGGAGCGGCTACAGGCAGCACTTCACAGGTGCCGTACACCACTGTCCTCGGACGTGGAAGGTTTACTGCCGACACTTAGAACATCTTAAATATACGACGAATTTACTAATGTATTGTTTCTATTTTGTTAATCAGACAGTAAAATGTTTTGGCCTTTTATACTGATATGTTAAGACATATTATTATAAACGGTCAAAATACCTACATAATATTTATGTAATTACAACCTGACAAAGTTAAGATGGTTCTTAATAAAAATTGCTTTTAGATTATTGGTAATATTATTATTATTATTATTATTATTATTTATTATTTATTGTACAATATAAACACAAACATATTACAAAAAATATTACAAAAAAAATGTAATGAATGTAAATGTACAAATGGCGGTCTTATCGCTCAAAGCAATCTCTACCAGACAACCAGGAAAGACAGGAAATCGAATAATTGGAAAATAAAATTAAAGGCAAGAACACAACAACTATGTACGTAACAAAACTAAAGAAAAAAATAAATATTAGACAAAATTTAAGCAAAAATAAATGAAATAAAATAAATCAATACAAAAAACACTAACAGAATATGAATAAAAATACATTTTTAATTACAGAGTAATATTAATAATATATAAATACACAAATAATTACATAAGAACATACAAACATACATGCAAACATAAATATATATATGTATGTAATAGTAACAGGATAAACATTATTTTGGTTTTAGAGGCAGGTATCACAAAAACGAAAATTTGTTGAAATAGAATTGATATAGAAAATCTAATAGAAGCAAAACACATCACTCGTTAAAAATACATTGGACTGTTTTGTCCTACTTATATAATGCGCTACCTCCCGAATTACTTAGTTGTTGTCTTAATTGTAATACAATAAATCATAAGATTCAATAAATATCTCTCAACATTTACGGTAACATACCCGTTACAATTAAAATATGGCTAAAAATGTTTACAATATTGCACGTATAAATAACACAATTTATTTTCTAATTCAGCTTATGCTTTTAAATTTTATATCATAGGTGGAACTAAGGGTAGTTAGGGTTAAATTTGAATTTGTTTACGAAATAAGTATCAACAAGTATGGTGTTAGGATATGCCTCTATTCATAATATTTATTTAGGACAAAGTAGTTGTCCCGGCGAACTTGTACCACGCGTTCAGTTTGTATTGAAAAAATTAAAATGTTGCTTTTCCTATTTTCGAAGAAATTTTTCCTTTTTTTATCTTTTAAACCTTTCCTGGACTTGAACAAATAAATCGAAAACTAGCCAAATCGGTTTTGCCGTTCGAAGTTTTAGCGATACTAACGAATAAATAATTGATTTATATATACAGACCTACCGAGCTTCCTCCACAAATGGTAGCACGGTGGTGGCCCCTAAACGAGAATTCTTCAATACTCTTTTCATACAAACTCATGGTCTGGGTGAGTCTTGACACCATTTTTTAAAAACCCAAGCCATCTGATCTGAAATAGTAACCTAGGTCTCTAGACATATCTGCATAGCGTCCTCTACAGTCATTATTATTTTTATCTATAATTTTTATGAAATGTGGATGGTTTTATCCTTTTCTGCTTATATAATTATTCTTAAAATATAAATTGTCATATGATTAATCTCGTTAACGGCCATTGTTAATAACGTATCTCTAAAGACAGATTTCAAGCAGTCTAGACAGCTGCGTATCCGCCGGCCTATCCTGTACCTAATTGCCATATTTATTCTGTCCACAGATATGTTATTGGCAAGCGATAGCATAAAAATGGATCAAATATCAATCTTGGACAGCAAGTTTTGGATTAGGATTGATTATTAATACTGGCCGTAAGTGGATATGTTTTGAACCAATGAATAAAAGAATGACTTTGTTTTAAAACAAATAAAAAAAATAGACTAACATTTAACCCAAAAAAATATCAGTCACTTAAAAGTTTTTCCGTTAGTAATTATATATAGTTTTATTAGTGGATCGCAAAAACCAACTGATTGTTGCTGTTACATAGCAACAATCAGTTGGTTACGTATATTATATACAGAATTACATATTATGTTATTACATATATTACATATCTTATATACAGAAAATACATCAGCTATAAAAACAATAATAATGGTTAGTGATTTTTAACTAAAAACCACACAACACATCACATAACAAAGATACACTTAATTAGCATCGTGATTCAAATATTTATTAATATGTATTGAGATCTGGATTGAAGGTAAAAAACAAGAACAATGTCTTATAACTTTATACATCAGCGGAGCACTTACAACCCACCGCACGCAACAATAAACAAAAGATAAAATAAATAAAAAATCTGGTTGCAAAACAATAGTTGCGGCGGGATTCTTGACGTTTTTATCATTTCGACCAGAGAACAAAAGCTGAAGGCTTCCTGTAGAGGCCACATCACCATTCTCGTGAAGCAACTTCGTTACATAGTGCCAGGTACGTTGGAAATCATATTTTTGCACTTTAATGTTTTTAAAAACTCATCACTGCTGAAACTGTCAACTGCTTGCTAATATGAAAAAATTGTATATACGATCTGAGTAAGGTAGGCTGAGTCACGACCAAAGCAACCACGATTAACGAAAGCTACTTAGGCCCACTATGTTAAATCTATCGCCAATCTTTTACCAAGACCAAAAAAAATTGTTTTTATTACAAAATTGTAAAAACACACATTAAAAAGAAATAACAAATGAATTACGTATGAAGTATGTTATAAATGAAAGGCTAAATTGTAAAAAAAAATACATTACAAAGACTCAATAGTTCAGTTTTATGTCATTTCAAGATTTTAGTGATTTCATAAATAATTTTATTCGTTTTAATTTTTTTTATTTATTGTAAAACACAGCGTTCATAAATATTTTTTGTCTCGTGAACATCTTATGAACAACTATGAGCGCAACAGAAAAAAACGTAGAACTTCTATGAAATAATGATTTATTTTTAATAATTTTGGGTTTTCTGTGATTTCATTAGTAGTTTTAATCTTGTAAACACTTATAAAGTCGCATTGAGGTGATACATAAATGTCCGGAACAGCATTGAGTGTCATTTATCATTCATTGTAACCTATTGTTTCTGGTTTTCCAGAAAATAACTCTAATGTTGTATATGTCTAATAATCCTATTTTCTCTGAAATCTTTAAAAAAACTTAGAAATGCAATGCAATAACTTAGAGGTCATGCTACTTATCATTTCAAAATTTTAAAAATTTGACAACGCTTCACCATTTTTCAATTTTCTAGTAAAATTAGACGCTACAAGATTACGGCTGATTTTTTATATTTTTTCTTCGTTTATTTGAGTAACTATAAAGTTTTCTTTTTTATGAATTACATTTTTTTAATTCAAATTAAATCTACCAAGCAACAATATTAATTTTATTTCATAGAAAACTTACTTTACTAACTTTTTGAGGAAATATAGGCAAAAATATCATGTGTAGACTTCATTGACCTTACGGAAAAAACATATCTCCAGAATTACACTAGTTCTTCAATAAAGTGTTTTTTAGAAACTTGTAATACAGCGATACGTATCTAATTAAAAAAAATAACTGGGTATCCACAACCATGGAAAAATAACTCTCTTTGTCATGGGTTAACGGATTATTAGATATTAAATATATCACTATTCATAGAACGGTAAACATGCAAGCGACGCTATAACTCATGTAAAGTTACTTATATTATTACCTCAAAATAACGAACAGCTAGATGTTCTGAGAGTCTGTGTGTATCAAACCTTAGCAAATCAATAAATTAGCTCACAATGGTTACTTTAAAGCAATCCTGTCGACTCAATTCATAACTCGAATAAAACTAATCATATTGCTTGATAATATTGGAGGCTGTGTGTTGTTGATCCCGGCTACATTACCTTACAATAGAGGTGGACGTTCTATTCATCGTCACAATGCAGTTGATCGGTCGATCGGTCGGCTGACGATTGCGCGTGATACCAATATGAAGCATATGGTAATGTTGGACTTTTCGCTCATCCCAACCTCTTCCTGCTTTTACCACTGTAAACCTAAAATGAAACTTGTATCAATGTTAACAGATTTGGTATTTTCTGCCTCAAAAGATAGCAAATAAGCGCATTGCACCCTCGTTGGCTTATTTCAAGTGGTTATAAAAATTTGACATGGCAACATTCTTTTTGGTTTTGATTTACGCACATTTTTCTGATTTTTTAATCCACTCTAAAATAATAATAAAGATATCATGAATTTCATTTTTTGTAAGAGTAATTTTATTTTATTCCTTTTGTTTTTGGGTTTTTTTTTGGGTTTATCATAATTTTATTTATAGGGATCATCGTGTATACTTAAGGAACTAATAATGTTTTCTTAATGTTTATTAATATACCAGAAGAAATTTTGAAAAAAATTATAGCATTGTATTTTACATTTTCAAAAAAGAAGCTGTGTGAAACATTTAACCACAGAAACAAAGAAATCAGTGACTGCACGAAAGCAAAAAGATAAAACAAACAGAAATAATCGGTGTAGAGGCTAGCAACGGCAGTATATTAACGAGGGATTGCGCACACGCATTTGTCAAAAGAATACACAATAAGTGTTATGGATAACCGATAGTTTGTAGCTTAGTTAGGCGTAGCGAGCGTTGGGTACACGAACTAATAAGGGCCGGGACACAAACAAATTTATTGCATATTTCGATAAAAGCTACAAAAATCGATTAACTTTGATTTAGTTAGTCATACTCATAGAAAATGAAATTCCATTTTATTATGACTGAGAGATTTTTGACGACCATATCTTATAAGCGCCTTATGTTTATCTATTTAATAAATAATAGGAATTAAAAGTTGAATTACACAGAACCAATATGTCTTTGCTGGAAGATTAATGTAGAAAACTAATTTGATTAGATTATAATTTTGGATAATTGACATGTTTTGTTAATTACTCACCCTTTTTTTAGCTTTTATAAATTTTTGACATACCTACATAATGACACAAAATTTTAAGGCCCTCTAGTTATGTTTCACAAAAAAACTGAACTTTTTTTGAACTGAAACATCTTTTTGTTACAAATGACGATGCCTTAAAAAGTTTTACTTTTTACGTGTGGATATATACTAATACACACACACACACACACTTTTCTTTTTTTTAGTTGCTATAATTATCAATGCAAAGCACCCAAACCATAATACATTACCAGACTGGGAAATTCTTCCACATTTCTTCTCTGTCGTCGTTACTTTCCCAAATCACCAATAAAAATAGAGTAGTTCCCTTTCGCCAGCACTGTGTCAGTAAACCTGGGTTCGATAATAGGATTACTTATCGAAGCATCGATATAACCTGTTAAAAGGCACAACTTATTAATTTCACTTGTACTTTTCAGAACATATTATTATATTTCAGACAACCGGTTTTCCTATTTAAGCGTCATCAGGACTCTAATAACTGAACTATTATTATATTAAAAGGCAATTAGCAAGAAGCGAATCGTTAGGAGGCAAACAAGATAGAGTTATTTATATTAAATTATTGGGGTACTGTTAAAGAGGCTGAAATATTGATCTGGAACCCTTAATAGTTAATGGATATGATGATTTTTTCTTTCTTTCTTTAAGTTTTGGCCTTCACGTTAGTCAAGTTGAAATTTGCATCAAATTTTATACCAATTATAATTAGCTATCAGTCTTAGGTCGTCAGTGAGTCATGTCAGGCTTTTGGGTAATGCGGCGGCCTCATTACACAAGCAACGAAAAATACACGATACGCTAATTTCTTCACGATTATTTTATTTCTGCACTTTCACTGAATAAAATTGTACAAAATGCTACACAAGTTGACTAATTTCACTCAATATCAACACGAAATTCAATAATTATGAAGAAACTTCGACCATCTTTTCTCTCGGTGGCGCCAAAACTCCGGATATGATGATGTTCATTGTTATGAGATGTCAAAACTCGCTCGCCGGCTCGGTGTGTCCCATGCGCGGTGGTAGCGTGTGCGCGCTACAAATGCGTGTCAACGGGGGGCGCGCGACCTTAACGCGCATTGTACCTCGTTACCGACGAAAAATTACCGGACCCTCGATTCGCTAGCACCGTTAATAAGGTTAGACGATACTCTCGCCTTATCGATAGAATCTAGCCGATAATTTAACCATAAACATGTTTTATTATTTATTTCTCTGTTGTGTGTACGAAAAAGAAAAATTGAAAATGATGCAATATAAAACGATAAAAATATTGGATTGTCCAAATTTCTTGGTATTGAAACTCTTTGTACCATCCCTTTAAGGAAAAGGAGACCTACTCCCCTTCAAACACGTTGGCGTCTAAAGACAAAATGTATTTCTAAATGTAAGAAAGTCCCTATGCTTTTTTCCCTTTTTTGTCATAAAAAATAGAGAATCCAGATTTTTTGCATGCTAGTATGTTAGTGTTAGCTATAACTTGTTTTTTTTTATGATATTGGAAGGCAAACAATCAGACGGATTGCCTGATGGTAAGAAATTCACGCAGCCTAGAGACACTAAACTTGGTAATTGTGCGTTGCCTACCTGAGGCCAGCATATTAGGCCTCGAGCTAAAGTAAGTTTACCGGCTACCTTATCCTCCGAACCGGCAAACGTCAACGGCAAGACCAGACGTTATGGCGGCAGGAATAGGTAAGGCGCCAGTACCAATCCGGGCGAGTCGCTGCGAAACTCTACCACCTTCCAAATGTCAGGGTGTTAGTGGCAGTAAGCTTATGCTCGCCTTTTATTAGCTATCTGGCTATAAGACAGATGCTCTATTATGTAAAGGAGACCGGACCAACACGGAGTGTATATGTAAAAGATAATTTGGTGGGTTATAAGTAAAATATTTATATAATATTATCACTTGTTTGCCTACTTGGTCAAAATAATCAAAGTCTAAAAATAAAAAACGGTCTTAACAATTTTTAAACAAGAACCACACATAAATATTAACGGGCGAACGATTTACCAGAAATTTCATTGTCTTACCATTACCGAGCACATTAGTGCCCTCCGAGATAAAATCTCTCGAGTAATTTTATAAACAATAGCCATTTTAATATCGTAAAAAGTAAAAGACTATCGGCTATTGATAATACAAAAAACGCAATAATAAATTACCAACGGGTGGGTAATAAAACGCGATTTGCTCCGGGCGACGCGGCGCGCTACCACTGCCGCGCCAACAAAAATAACTTAAAAATAATACGCTTCATATCCGAGGAGGTGTACTTCGTTAATGCATTCGCTGCCTTAAGGCCGCGCGTCAGTTCGGACATTGTTTTCTGGAATGTGAGTTTAAGGGGATAGTCTAGCAAGGTGATTTAGTCATTTCACACTATGATAGTCCAGGACACCGTTGGAGAATACCTGGTATGACTATTAGTTTTATGTGAAGCAGCTCGTTCAAGGCGAAAGTTATGTCACTGACAATTCGCCCAATTTACTACTATTGCCTTACCTATTACCGCTGACGCAACATCACTGTCGTGTTAAGGCTCTGGACGTAGGGCGGTCTGTAAACCTACTTGGACAAGACATTCTAACCTTAGAATGACAATATACTATTACTACGTTTGCTGTCTAGCGAAGACGTGTATTCATTTTAACTAGTAAAAAGTAATTTCAGATGATATGGCGGTTCGTTTGCTACTAAAAAAAAACATACTTCTGTTATTTTACAAGAGAGATAAAATTAATAAAAATAACACGTTATTTGAACAAACATAACTCCAAATAAAGAAATATCGAACAAAAAACACACTAACAAATCACAAAACGGCAGCTCATTGTGGTGAAGTGGTGACGTCAAATTAGTAACGTAGATAGAGTGGTATCGTAGTAGCCGTAATTGTCAAAAAACAGTAGCAGTCGTGGGACTGCCGATAGAAGTGAAAACGGAACTATTAAGTTGAGAGTAATTAAAACTATATGCTAAAATTATATGAATTTTTTTATGTTTTATTTATTAGTTACATATGATGGGTTAAACAAATCATGAACAAAATATAAATACCAAGTGGTTGAAAAAATAATTAATATACAATTATCTTGTCAGTCAGAAATAGTCGATGTATTAGTGTATACGTGTACACAGGCTACTGCGCGTGTGCTAGTCTGGCTCTCCATAGCTATAGATATACTATTATCATTAGCATGGCGGTGACACGAACCAAGGATTTTACCCTCTACCAAAACGCTCAACGCGCCTAAAGAAGTTTTCACTTCAACAACGCAGAAAAAATAATACACTTATTATCAAAGGAAATCTAATATATAAAATTCTCGTGTCACGATGTGCGTGATAGAATCCTCCAAAACGGCTTGACCGATTCTTATTAAATTTTGTAAGCTCATTGAGAATCGGCCAACATCTATTTTCCATTATCCTAAGTGATAAGGGTGACAAGCCCCATTTTTTTTTTACTAAAATCATATTAAAAAAAGTAGCAAACCAACGTCTGCTGGGTCAGATAGTATATTTGAGAGAGTTGGGTATGTTAGGAAAAACATGCAAGTAAGATAAATGCGGTCAAAATGAGAGCGCTACGGAAAATCTGTGGTGTAACGCTCGCTAGCTGCATTCGTGACAGAGAGGTCAGAGAAAGAGTGGGATTGAAAGAATGTGTTGTTAAAATGCGAACGGGCATGCTCCGCTGGTTCGGTCATGTGGAAAGAATGACAGATGAAAGATTGACAAAGCAGATATACAATGCGAAAAGATTGGCCTGAAGACATGTATATATGTTTATTAATGCAAGTAATTTAAAATTTGTTTACATAAGTTTAAGAAATAGTATAGCAAATTAATTTAATGATTTTATAGTTTCTAAAATTGTATTCTTTTTGTTTGAGTTTGCTTTTTAAGTTAATACAATTACTTGACCATCTCCCTTATACCTAACTCCAGTCACGTCAATTTATTATAAATATGTACTACCACTTCAAAAAAGTGTAATTTAAGGGTAAGAACATTTACGGGCTTAGTCTAGGAAAGCTTATAACAAATAAATATAATTTATTAAGTATTAACTATCTTTTTTTTCAACGTTTTCGTTTTGTGTTCACGTATTGTTGCAATCACAACTAGTAGAAAATAGTCTATGGCTAAGCAAATATCGTATGCGACATACTTCAGTAAAATAAATGAATCACACTAATTTTACTAGGTTATTTATCAGCACTTAGTGAAACAGCCATCTTAAGGTGTACCTACTAGTCTGACAAATGTCAACGTCTATAAGTATTACGTACTTAAATCTGCAATAGCTTAAAAACTAAGTAATTGGTCACTAGACTAGCTTTATAAAAGCAGGTTTAGACGATGCCAGTGAATAGATCCAGTTAGTCGATTGTAACAATCATTTGTCTTACGTTCTGCCACTGGGGTTTCGCAAATTCCTAGCCTGTTATGGTTGTCCTGCCCGTGCATTGTGTTCCACTGAATTAGGCATTGCGACATAAATTTAAATGTGAATATTTATTTATACTAACGTAGTAAATACAGTAGTACTACGAAATACATGAGAATCGGTACAATTATGTGTTTAGGTGAATAGGAAATGCTGTTTATAGGATAATTCGTGTCAATTGTTCTCGCGTTATGAATGAACGGGCTTCGACACCAAAAAAGGACAATGTTCTCAATTCTGCTTGTTTTGATCGGAGACAGGTTTAAGCTAAGCTTTATGTTTTGCTGATTTTCATCGAGAAACTTCAATGTTTCTAAGTAACTCAGAAGTACCTTCATGGACTATTTTGTTGCATCAACATTTGTTGTAAATACTTCTGAGCTACTTGGAAATATTTAAGTTGTATATTTGTATGTTGTAGTGTTGGGTCATATATGTGTTTAATGATCATAAGTTTTTGGCAATAAAAGTTCGCCATTTTTGTTTCGTGAACATGGAAGTTGAGGAAAGCTAGGAAAATAAAAGTTAATTAAAAACAGTAACAACTACTGCCTGTGTGGCGCTTGACAGGTATGAAAAATAGTACAGAATAACAGCATATATTTTTAACCATTATGACCACGTAATTATGAATACTTCAGAAAGATACTGTAAGCTCGAAACAGGTTAGTTTTTTAATTTAATTAGTATAGAAAATATGGAGATGACAATTCCATCAAGCAATAGGGAAATGATTTAGTTTTTTAAATTTCTAGATTACTCTACGAGAGCAGTCAATATAAACGGTAATAACCAGAAAGGGCTACCCCGGGTAGCATATCTATAATATAAAAATGTATCGCTAAATGTGTTGGTAAGCGCATAACTTCCGAACGACTAGACCGATTTAGCTAACTTTTTTATTATTGTATTATTTATGATCAGGAGAAGGTTCTTACGAATAGAAAAAACGGGAAAGTTGCAGGGAAAATGGGAAAAATAATACTTTATTATTTCTCATACTGAACGGGTGAAACGAAGTTCGCCGGGACAGCTAGTTTTACATAAAAACAGCTAAAAAGCAATTGTACTAGCCCTGATGATGCTTTCATAGTGAAACCGATTGGTTAAAAGAAAGTAATAAAAAAATGTTGTGAAAAGTCCCTTGTGGATGATAACAATTTGTGTCTAGAATAAAGTTCTACCAAGCTGCCACGCTGACAAGTATAGAAATAATGTTCAATTAATTATAAGAATGTAGCGTCAGCCAATTCACTTACTTCCCGAGACAAGCTTTTGTTTGTCGATAAGTGACAACGTTGATGACAAACAAATCTGTAGTTCTTTTTCTTCTTTCTTTAGGTTTTGGCCTTCACGTTAGTATTTAGCCATTAGTCAAGTAGAAATTTGTATCGAATTTTATATCAATTTCAATTAATTATAATTAGTCAACAGTCATAAGTCGCCAGGAAGTCATGTCAGGCTCTTGGGTAAAGCGGTGGCTCATTACACAAGCTCTGTAATGTGATTTGGCGGCAACGAGGAAATACACGATACGCTAATTTCTTAATGATTATTTCATTTGTGCTCTTTCACTGAACAAAATTGTACAAAATGCCACCAAATTTGACTAATTCCACTCAATATCAACACGAAATTCAATAATTATGAAAAAAACTTCGACCATCTTTTATCTCAATGGCGCCAAAACTCAAAATCTGTAGTTTAAACAACCGACTGTATTTTTGCATTAGTCTTCGAGAATAGAGTTTGACAGATGTCAGTAATGTTAAGTTTAATTTTAAATTATTTCGTTATTTTTGAGTTTTTATCTGTATTGTAACTAATTACTATGTGTATAATGACATTATTTTGTGACCTAATTGTTTGTATATCACAATTACAATTTTGTAGTAATGACGTTCAATAAGAGATCAATTTTATTCTGTACTAGCTGTCCCGGCGAACTTCGTTCCACCCGCTCCGTTCGTATGGGAAAATTTTAAATGTTGGTGTCTATAGACCATGGTTATCTCTTACCATCAGGAGATCCGCGTGCTTGTTCTCTATGTTATTGCATAAAAAAATTGTAAGATATTTTAGAAGATAGCATTTTTTTAGATATTTTTCAATAAATTTCATCTTTCCTCCGTGTTGGTCCAGGCTCCTTTGCAGAATAGACCAACTGCCTTCCTGCCAGGCAGCTCGTAAAAGGCGAGCATAGGCTTATCGTCACTAACACCGTGACACTCTACTAGGTGGTAGAGTTTTGCAGCGGCTCCTCCGGATTGGTACCACCGCCTTACCTATTCCGTCCGTTCCGTGTTCCGGTTCGGAGGGTAAGGTAGCCGGTAAACTTACTTTTGCTCAAGGCCTAACATCTCGGCAACGCACCATTACCACCTTTGGTGTCTTTAGGCGGCGTGTATTTCATCATCAGGAAACCATCAGGAAACTTCCAATATCATAAAAAAAATCTGATAAGGAATGCGAGGAATAGCACAAAAATAAAAAAAACATAAAGGGATGTTAGTTCATGAGTCACGACGTACCTACCTACTCCCTACATTAACGAAATATTCAAAATGAGAAAAGCAAAGAAATAATGGCACAGGTTTTTGATACAGGCACGATAACTTAAAAAGGAATCGCTTACGGAGGCCGTTCGCGGCTAATCACAGAACGACGTTTATTGACTTTTAGGCTGGGTACTCACGGTGAGACGAAACTCTAGACACAGCTCGCGATGTAGCTCAGGGAGACGTAAAAAATTTCAAAAACACAAGAGACAAAACATATTACAAAAATATTTAACATTCAAGTATTTCAAATCTTTGCATCTATACAAATATTTTAAAGAAGAAAGAACTGATTGTACAGGCCCCGAAACTAATGCGTCAATTTGTAAAACCAGAAAATTCCTACATTATCTCTGATGTTATTTTGATTTTAGATTGTTTTTAAAACAAAGTAAGAAATATGGCCTCCCGGACGAAACCAGTACGGGGGTGGGCTGAATATCTGTTTAGCTATACTTTACTATATTAAAGAGATTGAGTTACTTATACATATGTTTCCCAGTATATTTCTTGAAGATGTCTTAAGAATGGACTTACTGATTGCTTAGTTTACCATTATACTCATATTATTAAATTAAGAAACACTTGTAGTACTGTTTTACGTATCACTTATAATTTATTATTTTGTAAATAGCCTACCGGTTTCGCTTATACAGCATCATCAGGGCTAAATTACCGTATACCATATATAATATACCATATTGTCTTTTAAAAATTGACAAGTTCATTAATATAATTTATTAGTACATATTAATTATAAAATAAATAACTAATTATTAATTAATTATAAAACGAAAAAAAAGTTTCATTTAATTAAAGTTAAAGAGAAAATAAGTAAACTTTTAATTTGAACTCAATATATATACGTGAACTATACATATGAGCGGTCACGCAGCTCAGGACGATGCCCAACATTACCTATTCTTAAAGACTTCATTTATTGTAACATCGTCGCAACTTACTCCGAAATTTGAACAAATGATTTGGTGTGCTTAGATTATAAGCTAGATAAGATTTTGGATGTAGCGGAATGTATCTTTAAATAGTCTAAGAATATAGTACCAGTAAAATAAACACTATAGTTGGTAATGCTAAATTTTCACAAATAAACTTTTTTAAACATGTTAAACGAATATGTACAATATTACGTGACGCATGGTTCAATAAAATATTTCTATTTAATATAGAGAAAAAACAAATATAAATGAGATTAATAAAAAAATTAAGAATCCATTGTATACCCTGCTTAATATCGCGTGAACCACGATACAGGTGCGCGCTCGCAGCCCGGAGCGACGTCCGCGCAGACTCCATTCATTGTTACACTGTCTCAGCAAATGGCTACCTGCGAATCGTAGGAGCCATTTTTTTATATCATGCAAACGTTTTTAATATATCTCTATTTCTGTTACGTTTTAGTATGCAAACTAATAGTTTTTACCAACTTTGAGAACCGGAGGACGTTATATGTTCGACTTCTATTTTTTACGTAGATTAATCAATTTCCTCCTTGTTTTTGAACCGTTCTTAGTCATTCTCATTTTATTTCCAAGAACGTACTTCCGAAGTGGTTCCATTACCACCAAGTCTGGATCCGATGATAGACACCCAGGGAAGTCGAGGAAACTGCAATTATATAAAACAATAAGAATCTTCACGACGCTTTCACGAAAAATATGCAGAGGCACAACCAGGAACACTAGCCGAAGACACTATCTCTAAAGATGGATTTCAAGCAATCTAGCTAGCTGCGTATCCGTCGGCCTATTGTATACCTAATTGCCATATTTATCCTGTCCGTAGATATGTTATTGGCAAGAGATAACATAAAAATGGATCAAAATATCAATCTTGGATAGCAAGTTTTGGATTAGGATTGATTATTAATATTAGCCGTAAGTCTCACATTGTGACAGGTGGCAAGTCTATCGCCAAACAATTAAATTAATTTAGTTTTACCTAAAATAAAATCAGTTTTTTTGCAGTTTTACTACGCTTGAATAGTATAGGTGTATTATGGCAAGGCAAATAAGCAGAAGCAACTCAGGTTATCACAAACTACCAATTACTCTTAGTCACTACGTTATTGTCAAATTAATCGTCGGTCATTTTCTGCAAGCTACGTTCCCGAGACCAACTCAGGATAATGGCTTTAAGTTACATGACTTTTATTACACTCGAAAGCTTCAAGCCATTGCAAAAAAACTGATCATACTTTACGTTCTTGTATACCTAAGACTGTATTATGATATATGATGAAGTATGAAACTCCCTGCGCTTAGAAAGGAAACAATTAGTTACATAAATAAAATAATTATAGCGTTGAGTCGGACCGCATGCGGGAAGCTGTGAAAATGTATCCGATCACTCATGCTGAGTGGTGGAGCGATTAAACCTCGTTTATGCCTGACTAGACTTGATTTAGACTTTCAATTGCCAGCATGTATCTTTATATTTAATGGGTTTAGAATGCATACACATGGCAACACCCGTGCAGAGGAAACTATGTAACAAACGCAGAGGAATGTGGAAGAGGAAGTCTACGAAATCAGGATGATGAAACATTATTTACACGTAAAGAATCTAAATAGTTTGATATTTATATACTCGTATTTATTATTAAAGTGTTGTATTCACTTGTCATGAAGTCTTTTACTTTAATTAACATATATTTAAAAAATGAATCCCCATTTCGCGTCACGTCAGGTCACGCCTAAACGATTGGACCAATTTTGTTGACTCTTTTTTGTTGTGTTACTTAATTTCACAACAAGGTTATTACGACAAGAATAACAGAAAAATTGCAGGAAAATAGAAAAAAACAATGTTTCAATACATACAAACTGATGACAGCTGTTATTTCCGATCCCCGTGTTCATCGCATCACGTCTGAACAGATGGACCAATTTTGCAGACACTTTTTGGTATGCAAGTGATTGTCAAGAAAAGATTCGTATGAACAGAATAACCGGAAAAAATGCAGAGAAAATGGAAAACCAATACTTCACTTTTTTCCATATAAACTGTATTATCTTTAAAAATCAATAACCTAAGGTTGCCTTAGTTTGGAGTATAAGCTGCCTCCCGTCGCCGTTACCGCAAAGTCTTACCGTCCTGAAACTTGTGACATAAAAAATATGAGCATAGTCGATGCAGATGTTATGATGTGTCGTCGGTGATCCAAACAGTAGTTTTCAATTAATATGTCCTACATTCTAAGAACTTTATATGTATATGTTATAACATTATTCCAACGACAAACAACTTTTCTCTGGTCACATGTTTACCGTCCTCAGGTCTTACAGCACTGGCAGTGGAATGTAATATACAAATAATAATCTTTATATATTGACATATTCACAATCATTTTTGCTCGATGTTTCTCTGCGAGATATGACTGTAATTCGGTGATCCTCATAGTTCAGAGAGTCAGCAAGCTGATATGGCACTGGGCAGATCACAAGTTAATTTTTGGACTGGGGGAGAAATTTTCTTAGCCCCTCAAAGATGACATATCTTAATACTTTTTTTTTATATATTTAAATTAAATTTCCAGTTATAAAATATAACATAATATACCTAATAAAATGTACTACAAGCGAACCCGGTACGCAAACATCTCTTTTAAATTTTACAGAATAGTAAAAGTGTTTGATGAAAATATACACACTGACGTTTTATCAAGTGAATTATTTTGTAGGTATACTTTATCACACACAGAAATAATATTAAATTACGACTTAATAATAACGAACAACATCGTACGACCTAAAATACCAATACGAGATATAACATTACATTTAACACTAGTATATCTAAATCAGTGAACCGTTGAAATACTATGTTTAACCTCAGCTTGACTCGATCAGATAAAGTAGGAAATTGAATTGTCAGTAATTACAGGCGTCAGTTATTGGGGGTCACAATTTACTGGCTGACCTTTTGTCTTCGCTGCCGATAAAGACGTCGTGAAAGGAATATCGGAATTTATTGTTGGGGAAATATGAGAAGAGGGGTTTTTTATTTGCAACTTCTATCGTTTATCTGTTACAGAAAATTTATCTTAGTTATTAATAACACTAAGTGCTACATACGCCTAACATGTTCTCAGGATGAAGTGCTAAAAAGTTATTATGATATTAAAAATATGCGCCAGTGCTGACTGATATAGTCTTCCAGTTTGGAAGGGAGCGTAGCTGCTAATTTACACTCCTTAATTTTGTGCGGCATAAAATACAGAGACATATGTTACCTGCTCTAATGCCCTCCATATAAGAACACGACAGTACCAATCACTGTCGTAATTGCGTCCGGAATGAGTATGGTAGTGGATTCCTGCCAAGGCTAGATACAATACACTACTACCAATGGTTTGTTCGTAATTCCAAACCTAGCTTGCCTCCAATTATCTGCCAGATAGGTCGTTAGAGTGCCTATTCTTTTTCTACACCGAGCCGACACGAAACATGTTGAAAAAGTATATCTTAGCCGTCTATATGTGATGTGTATTTCTTTCCATACCAAAACTGTACTGATTGCGAACGAGACAGAATACGTTAGGTGCAACATCCAGCAAACTATTTTACTAGTTTACTTCATAAGGGTCGGGGGGAAGTATTGAGACAGCCTTCACCCAAAATACATATAAATTTAATAAAAGAAATGATAACAAAAAGCAAGTAATTTCATTTTAAATGCTATATTTTAAGATATCATTTAAAATACATCGTATAAAAGAGGCCTAAAACAGAAGCGTATCTTTATATAAGCTACAATCAAACAAATGAATACATTATTTGGCGTGTAATTTATTCAAAAGGCCCGTCATTTTTCCACACATAACATTCAATCATTATAAACAAATCTGTTGGACTCTCTGTTCGTAGTTCCCACGTGCGATGGCAGACATTAAATACAAGATGGCCGGTGCGTACGCGCATCTAATGCACGTCCAACAGATATGATATATTGACAGCAACAGACAGACGGATACACGAGTGTGCTCGCCTGTAGGCTTGCCAAGGTTGCGAATCATATTTAGAGATTTGGAGTTTCTTGATTTACTTGCCAGCTATAGTTAGTAGGTAAATACTTTCATAAATTCACGTTTCATAAATAAATAAAATAGTTTAAAAAAAATAACTTTCATAATTTTTAATACCGGAATTACCAAACAACAAAAAACCAACGAGAACTTTTTTGGAATCTCATTTTCCATACAATGTAGACACATATGTAACCATTCGCTCGTACGCAGGTTTATATATACGATTCGTATAAACCTGATAACAAGAGTGAAGTATATTTTATGTAATCACAAAATTCCATTTCAGTCTGATCATTACCTGATTATTAACAATAAAAAGTAATTTCATTTAGTTAAGGACACCTGCTTTATTAAAAATCCGAATAAACGTATTTTGAGTCCGGGATAGCTGGCAACCCTAGCATTGAGTTAGCGCACCAACTAGCAAGTAATAGTTATTAGTGACGGGTGGTTAAAAGATTAGTCGTAGTTCCTTTCAAGTAGGTTCATGTAGGTAGGTGCAAAAGAGATACGCACTCGTTGAGAGTTGAGACTAATTTTCAAATCACATCATCGTCTTTCTTAATCTAGTCTAAAATAGTTGCTGAAGTCTTATGTTTTATTGAAATAAATTCCTTCCAGTTGTTACTGACTATTTAAACAAACTACATCTTACTTTTTAGTTTTAGAATAATGATATCATCAGGTCATCAGGTATACCTAGTTCCACCAAAACATGACATAATCATATAATAATATTAACACGCGTGCCAAAAATAGAAAAATATATTTATTATTTATAATCTGGAATAAGTGGCAGCCCTAACGTTGGGTTACACAGACCATTATTATTTTGTAATTTGTGACGGATGATTGAGAAATTCGCAGCGAATCGAAGCTCCTTAATAGATTATTATGTGGAGGTACTGAGGGGATACTTGCTCGTTAACTGATAAATCACATCGATATTTAAACGGTTTCGGTAGCCATGTGGAGAGAACTGGTGAGAGAAGTAGGTAGCGTCTCTGTCAGATAACTCGTACAAGGCGAGCAAACGTCAAAACCAGTCAAGGAGATAACCCAGTACCAACAAGGCCACTAGTGGCAGAGTGCTGTGCAGCAACTTGCCGGGTAAAAAACCTCCGACATACCTTTTCCTGCTGCCGTACTAACAGTGATTGTTGGAGTTCAGGGCACAATAAGCCTAACGTCGCGGCCTCGAGACAGCGACACACCTGAAACATCAATAGTGCCTATAAACCACGGTTGTTACTTTGTTGGTTCACTGATCTCTCAGAATCACTGTTACCTATGCTTATACTTAAGTAGCTCGTAACAAGCGGGATGAGTTTATTTGACACTAGCACGGTGATGGTACCTTGACCCCTACTGGTTGTTTTAAATCCCACGTGCAGAAAACACCATCTCCTTTAAATTGTTCCCTAAAAACAAGACCACTAGTCGTAGAGTGCTATGGTTCAACTTGTCCACCAGGACAATTGACAGTTGGCACTTGATAGTGTTTGGCATAGTCGGATTCCGGTACGGAGGTTACCCAACCTTCATACCTATCAGTTACTCAGCCGATATGTAAACATATTTGGCCTTTTGTTTGTTCTCGTAAAAGAAACTGCATGTACCCACGATCGGGCTGTGTGGACGGCCCGAATATGAAGTCGCTAGTGCCACAATACTCACTGAAACCTTATACATCCGCCTTCACTTTTAGTGCAGTGGTCGGGAGATGGTGAATCGCTTGCACATTCGTTCACCAATGGTCTTGCATACTTGCATAGATTAACGACGCAATTTTATCATGTTATCTGGTACCTGAAGGCCAAGGCTCTCTCTTGCCATCAGGAGAATCGTGTTTTTGTTTGCTGTTCTATTCCATAAAAAACATTAGGTACCAACTAGAGTTTTGCGCTCGCTATAACTGGCACCAACTTCTACCTCATTTCTGTCGCCAAAATGTCAGTGACAATTAGTATCGTGTTCCACCTAAAGGTGGTTAAAGGTTGTCAACGCACCATTACCCTCGTTAATGATTTATATAACATCAGTAAAATCGTGGGTTCATCTGCATTTTACGCCGTTGAACAAGTTCCATACACTTTAAAACCGAAGTATATGCTCTTTTGTAGTCTCTTCACCCTAATCTCTATACAAAAGATGGCATTATTAATTTATTCAATACGTATCTATCTAGCAGCCATCACTATTTCGCATTCATCTTATGTTGACCAATGGCGAGTGAGATAGTGCCTCCCGCATTTTTTTCCACCAATCAATTCACGCCATTTGAAAAACAATAGCTCATAAAAAATTCGTCACGCAACATGCGCTCGAGTCGTTTCAATTTGTATTTCATTAAAAAACATAAGCTGTAGACAAAACAAACTATAACCACGTCTAGTTTCTATTTCACGCTATTAAAGTTTTTAAACGGTTAATGGTTACATAATATACTAGACAGTGCACATGGCTTTGTCTGGACAACCATACTCTAATTAAATACACTTCTACTTGGATCGATTTTATTAAAACATTGCTTAGGTTTGTAGTTGAAAATTTTAGACCATAGAAAATTTTATAAAATTTTTTTAATGGTTTTGAAGAAGAAAATAGCAAGAATCTGATAAACCTACAACTGCGCATTGTTATGTTTTGAATACAACTCTACAACTTCATTATAGCACTGCCAACTTAATTGAAAAAGTATCTTCAAGCTCATATCCCCAAAGAGCTAGGCAGAGGCACAACCAGGGCACCTACGACTAGCCAAAGACACTAAGTCCTACAATGTCATTGGTGGCAATCCTATCACCAATCGGGCACATATCGAATCCTGAGCAACGTTTTTTATGAGAAAATTGGAAAAACCCAATTTTGTTTTTGTTTTGATTAGAACCCCGGGCCTCATGCAGTCAAGTCCAACAACTGAACCGCTAAACCACAAAGGCGATTAACTTAATTGAAAAAAAATCTGTATTATTGAGTTTTAAATTTCTCCATTTAAAAGCTTTGATGTCGATAACTTTCCTGTAGTATCTTTGGTGTAAAGTTAATTCATTATGTGTTTAAAAGAAATTTACCATGTACTCGTAATATAGAAAACTTATTACCTATATTAAAATCCTAATAAATAATAACCACAATGGTTTTTGCTGTCGTTTTTTGTCCTGAAAAGAGACTCAATAATTTTAACATTCTAACTCAACGTTGAAAATGCACAACACCTTTGAGATCTATAATATTATCTATAATATCTTTTATTAGAAAATCAAAATATATTTCTGATTCTCGTGTCTCTCCCTAGACTATAAAACGTGATCTACAGAACCCAAAAACATATTAGCTCTGTACACAAGCGTCAGTCGTTCCATGTTGTTGGAGGATATAGAAGTAGTAAAATTGGTTCCCATGAACAGAGACAAAGGGCCCAGAGGTGAACAGTACATTTTCCGTACACGTTACAGAATAGAAAGCGTACAGGCATACCAACACCTAGCCACTCCTAATTAGGGAATCCAAACTACACCTGCGGGAACCCTAACACCTACTGAAACATTAGGGTTGTCACGTTTAGGCTAATGCTAGAAATTGGTTTCCTTTTTAATGAGTCCTTAATAAATAAAACAAACGTAATTCTGTTCTTTCTTTAGTAACAAAAATATTACTTTATTTTTATGATTCGTTAACAAAAATTCTTTCATTTAAGAAATTATTATAGATTATTGCTTGCATCATAAAGAAAACATAGTTATGGTTACTTGAGTTTGTACGTTTAAATATGGTAAATTAAATTTTAGTTATAATTTATTAGGTGTAACTTTTGTCTTCATTCTTATATTTTTTTAAAATCTATGCTAGTGCTCAATTAATAGGACTCTCTGATTTTTTTTAAATTAGTCCATTTGTTCAGTCGGTAGGATGCCAGGAGTGGTGCGCCCACCTTACCGTCTCCTGCTTCTGCAGCGACTGAGTTCAACATAGACGCATTACAGTTTAAAAAATATAGCCTGTATAACTCCTAACTGCACTTTGCTCCTTTTGCATCTATGGAGATGTATTTTTAAAACTAGAAAACAGATTTCCTTATTGGTATTGCAATGCTTTAATTAATAATTTGCTTTGCAAATTAGTACTTAGGGTTTTGTTTTCGATTTAAACTTGAGCGTGGTAGCCCTGAGTGAACCGTAATGCGTTGCGTGTAATTAGAGATTGTATACATTAGCAAACACAAATAAAGCACAATGTGGTGAACGGGTCCCGGAGCGAACATTAGTCTTGCAGAGGTCGAAGATTTACCCCGGGTGTTCGCCATTCGGTTACACCAGCGAACTTAACATTAACTGTTCGTTATCTTTATAAGACTGCAAGATATAACCAAATGTAGACTGTCTGTATTCAAACTAAGTCGTTTAAACTGAATATCCTATAGTGGGACTTAGTGTCTTCGGCTAGTCGTGGGTGCCCTGGTTGTGCCTCCGCCTACCTCTTCGGGGATATGGGCGTGAAGATACTTTTTTTGTGTATATAACGTTGTATATGACGTTGTTTTTTTGAGACTGATAAACAATCAAGCTGACGGATTTCTTATTGTGATCTATAGACACCAGAAATAGTACAAAACTCACTTACTGAAGTGTGAGTTTTTCAGTCTAGTTTGCTAATAATAACACGCCAATAGCCAGCGTGACAGAAAAAAGCATTTTGTAGCCAAAATTAGGAAACAATATTATTATATTTACCTTTAGCAAAAACAAGACTAACACTTTCATTAAAATAACACTAGAAAAAACCGGATATTTTTGTAGTTACATCTTAGGCCCAGCAGTATTATGCTGCCTACGTAAACTGTAAAATTTACAACTTTAAGCTCCATCGGGGATTTAGTTAAACTAAGTTTAAGACAACAGTATTGTTTGCCCGTTTCACCCGCCACAGTGGCTTGGGCCACTCCAATTAACATAAACACCAACTCTCCAGTTATTTATAACTATTTCTATACATTTGTTCGCCCAACAACGGCGTGCGAAGTAATTATTCACGGCGGGAAACCGTTGTTGAATTGATCTAGATTTTATCTTAGATTGAGAGTAGCGAATTGGACGAAGTATTTTTAGAATCCATTAGTACTTTAATTAGTGTTTTGTTTTTCTAATTTGATCTTTTAATGGATTTTGTTAATAGTTTTAACCGTTTAAAAGACATTTTGGGTACAGTTCTAGATGCAATTTGCGCTTAAGGAAAAAAACAGAAGCGAAGAATTATCTTTACAACACGTAGGAGGTGACCATTGGTTTATCACTAACACCGTGACCATGAAACCAGGGCGCAGTGATTTGCGATAACTCACTCGGTTTGGAACCATAGCCTATCCCAATCCTTCCAAAACATCGGAACAGCTATGTATGCATAGAAGTCATTTAGTTTAACTAAATATCTGTCAAATTTTGATTACTATTTCCTAAGTGGTCTCATGGTTCGGTTTTGACCATGAATGGGAAACTCAAAATGTGTTTTTCAGTATTCAAATAAAACTCTAATTGACTTCATAAGTTCCTGGTTCCGACCTCCACGTCAGGCAACAAAATGTGTTTTTCAAATTTTCTAATAAAATTAAGCGTTTCCTGGGATTTAATATCTGCTCGGTTGGTATACTGTCACTGGGTTTTCTGGTTGCATTTCCACATGGCTTCGGGAATACAGGCGTGACGATTAAAAACAACGTTGCCCGAGATTAGACAAGTGCTCGGTTGAAGATAGTTTCACTAATCGCATCTGAAGTCTAGCAATCCGGCGCACCACGGAGTCGGACCTGTCTTCTTGAGGTCTCGGGTTCGATATCTGGGTCGAGAAACAAAAAAAATTAAAAACTCGTTGGTCGAGTGGCTAGCATACAAGCCTTACTACACTGACCAACCGCGAGGCTCGGGTTCGATTCACGACGGGGGCAGGCATTTGTGTGATGAACATTTAGATGTCTGCATTTCCGGGTCTGGGTGTTTAGTAAATTTATTCTGGTATCTATTCAAGTATTTATATAAATTAGAATCGTTGACTAACACCCATAACACAAGCAAATAAATTGCTTACTTTGGGGTTAGATTCAATTTGTGTGACTTGTCCAGCAATATTTATATTTATTTATTTTATGACCGTAAACAAACATATTTTTTTAACAAAATAATACTTTTATAACATGACTATCAAAACAGTTACGTCCTAATCATACTCTGTCGTCTCATTGGTCAAAGGGCTAGGCTAGATAGCACTCGGGCTATATTCCAAGCAGAGGTAGGAAATTTAACTAAAAATTGGACCGTGTTTGGGACAAAAAAAAACACACATCACAATGTGTGAATTTGTATGAAACCCAAACCTGGTCCACGTTCTTATTTTAATTAAATTTATTTTGCTAACTA
Organism: Calephelis nemesis; assembly: GCA_002245505.1. Taxonomy (NCBI): domain Eukaryota; kingdom Metazoa; phylum Arthropoda; class Insecta; order Lepidoptera; family Riodinidae; genus Calephelis; species Calephelis nemesis. The sequence continues at coordinate 90,958 of NJDD01003966.1, forward strand.
TTTAAGGAACATACCCTGGATACAGCATTAGCAATTAAATAAATGGACAGATATCTTCAGCATACCATGCTTAATCATATACCGGAGGCCTATTGGGTAACACTTGAATTTCAATTTCATCCAAATTGAAAATTAGAATCGGATATGTCATTCTAAATAATCTTGCACACAGAACAAGCGAATTATTAACATTTAGTTAATAATAAATGATTTTGTCGGATTCATATTTTTTTTTAAACTAATTATTGTTAAAAATTATTAGTAAAAAAGTAGCCGGTAATCTTACTCAAAACAGAGTATCAAATTTTGTTACGATCGGTTCAGTAGATTTGACGTGGATCGCAGTCTATCGTGACAGACAGACAAAAAATATAAAAATGACAAAATTGATTTTTGTTGCTCATTCTACCAATTTTTTTCAATATTTAAACCTATTCCTGCCACCATAATGACTCTGTGATGGTCTGGCCCGAAGGGTATGGTAGCCGGTACACATGCATAATATCCCTAACATTCCGGCTACAGAACAACGATGCACCTGTAACATCCATGGTGTCTGTAGGCAACAGTTGCATCTTACCATCAGGGGAGCCATGTACCTATTGGCTAACCTCTCTTAAAAAAAATCGATATACTTACAATTTTATTTTGTACAGTTAATTACATTAAGAGATAAATAAATTTATATTTCTTTCAATTAAATGTTACAAACTGTAGTAAATATCTGGCTATTTTGAATTGAACTGCATTTTGTCTAAGTGTGATTTGGTAGGATAAAGAATTTAGAAAGAATTTAGTAGGTTTGTACAATTTTATAGGATCTTTTGTAAAAGGCTCGGCGGTCCAAACTATCTGGTAGAGAAGCAGGTGGTCAATTCTCAGATCAATACGGGAAAATGACATTATTTTATTCATTATAGCCGTTTCTCTTGAAAACCTAACATACATACTATAATACAAAGCTTTGCATTTATTGTCTCAGAAGGAATTCAATACTTCTGCTATTACAAATCAAAAACAGCAACCCAATAACCACAAGAATGGTTATTTAACATCAATACAGGATGACTTAACACTGTACCTGCGTCACAGCTTCTAGCCGCACAAAACGACGTCGCCTCGCACGCGAAGCTGGATCGAAACAAGCGAAAGCATTTTTCATAAATAAATTTAATGTCCTTGGAGAACAATAAATCTAATAGTGTTCAGTAGCGAGGCTCTCACGCAAGCTAATTAATATGGAGTACACCTCGATTTATTGGCGATTGACTGGAAGTTACGCGTTGTTCGGGCACGTACATACGGGTCGGTGTTGCATCAAGCAGCTTTTAAAAAGATACACTACAATGTTAAATTGATAATGTCACACGACATTAAAAATTAAGAAATACTTAGGGAGGTAAAATAAAAATAGAAGTGCTTTTTATAAATAATGTAAATGTAACCCAAACTCTCCCGCAAACTAATTAATATATTATAATATAGTAAACTTCAATTATGTAATTGGGAATTGAATTGAACTTACAGTCTACAACATTTGGCTATTGCATGAAGTTACAGTGTTGTATGGTTATAACATTTTCTTAAGATACAAATTGATTATAGTAAATAACCTAAACAAAAAGATTTGTATTTTTAATAGATTGTTGAAAAAAAACACATTATTTCTTTATTGCTAGACACGGGTATTAAACCTTGGATCCCACGATTTGCAATTAAACTAAACTGCCCAAATTCGAACATACGAATCGATATGAGAAGTAAATATAAACATTTTTTAAATTTAATTCGTAAGATCACTTCTTTCTTATTACGAATATCAGGGGGTACAGAAACGCATTTCAGTTCAGTTCTGATCGCGATGCTTGGTGCATTACACAGCCGTATGTAAACCTCATAAAGTATAAACCATCTCATATTACAGCCTTGTCTACATGAGCCTACAGTCACACACTCTTGATAACATCGGGAGGAAATCTTCTGTTTTAATTATTGTACACGCAGTTAAGCTTCGATTTCATAACGTTTCATTAATGTTTTTTATTACTTAATTACTTTTTTCCGTGAGATTATAAACATTTCTATATTTCATATAACACAATTTTCTAATGAATGAAATGTGTATTTTTATTAAATAAATGCTATTTTTATTTACGAAAACTATACATCTGTTCGATGAAAATATTATTATTAAAAATCATTAGCAAAAACTGTTTACTGATATTGTATCTCTTACTATTGTAACGTATATTTTATCAGTCTATTAAATAAAAAATAGTGTCAGGCAGCGGCTGGAGTTTTTTCAAGGCTTGCCCATAGAAACTGACAACGTCTGCACTTGCAACCGCCGTCGTGGTTGGGACCTGGTTTAGGTTAGGCCCTAGGTTTGCAACGCACAATTATAAACTTTAATGTTTATAGGCAATTTATATTTTACGGCAAAAGATAGCAAACAATCACGCTCCTACCCTAACGGCAAGAGATAGTCTTAGCCTATAGACACCATAGTCACTGCAGGTGCATCTTTATCATATGACAGGGGTGATAGGCCTAATGTAGATTCAAGTCTGTCGGCTACCTATCCTCCCAACCGTAACCTGACACCGTTAATATGTCATCATGGCAGGAATAGGTAAGGCAGTGGATTCCTACCCGGGAAATTCCTGCCAGTGCCTAACAGGAAGGCAGATGGTCTATTCTAGCACTTGGAACTCTGACAAACACGGGTATCTCCCAACATCATCAAAAATCAGCTGGCTCAAAACTACTTGCACGTCATTTTTTTTCGGTTGGGTTTAGTCGAAATTATAGTAATCAGCTACATCTACATTGTGTATACATTTGTGATGAGGTTCTGGTGGTAATACTTTTTCTGAACATTGATCTAGATATGTTATGAATGTATTACATTTAGTTCCCTAGCCATCTTAAACATGGATACAATTAAATCCAATTAAATATATTTCACAGGATATATTTCAAAAGATCACGAATTCCACCGATCACAAAAAAATACCGTTCAAACTAACTATTGTCCAATAACACTAAAATTAAAAGCACCATTTCGATTACGTCCGCTTTCAAAGAAAAAAATCTCAGACACAGGTCTGACACTGAAACACAGACACGTCAAACTTACAACACCCCTCTTTTTCCGTTAGGGTAAAAATTTGCAAACAGCAATCGAAACGCTATCGTTTGCTGTGTGTTCATTCTATATGCAATTGAATATTTTTATTGTTACTAGATCACACTGAACAAATATTGTAAGATTTTTCTATTTCAATGAGACATCGAACAATCAAAGGTCCTATTCTAATAGTTAGAAACAAAAGTCACTTATGGGCACCATAAATTATTATACCGGGGTCGGAAGACGGGGAGCTCTGTTTTATGATTAATTGCCAACATCGCTATTTTTAAAAATACACTGGACTACAAGGGAAGAGCCACACAGGCAACTTCTACACTGACTACGTAAACAATTACTGCCTACGTACTTGCTTTTTATATATTATATCTAGATAAGTAAAAATGATTCAACATTTCCCGTGATCATCACATCACGTCTGAACATAGATCAATTTTGCTAATTTTTTTTATTGTGTAAGTTATTATCAGGAAAATATTCTTGTAAAGAGTAAAACCAGGAAAAACAATAGTACCTACTTTATTTTTTCCCAAACAAAATGTTAGTGTCCCTTAATGTCAGGCATCAAGGTGATTGTATATATATACATATAAATTTTTTATATTTATTTTGGTGCATATAATAAAGGGTGCAATTTCAGATATTATTCCAAAGACCAGGATAAAAGTGTGAGATCTCACTATGGGTTTTTTCCTGCAGCTACAGAACTCTAAAATAACGTGAATTTTCATTCCTCCAGTTGATAAATTTGATTCCCAAGCGGAGAGTGCTACATTATTTAAAAATAGAGCGTCCGTATCATATTCAATTGGAGCCCTCTATCCAATCTTACAAATTTATAGCCCCCCAGGTCTGCACGCGGTCTGCAATACGAGCTTTGTTCTAATGAGATCGCCATGGAACCTACCTATTAGATACATAATCATTGTGAATTATTACGTCGAAAAATGTTTTTTTGGAATTCGAAAACTAAACAAGCGATAACAAAGGTATCACGTCATCTGTTTACACCAACGGTGCTTAGTTTACGTTTTCGACATGAGGCTTGAATGTTTAACGTTTTGTGTAAGATAGTTTACCATACTACTCCAATAGAACATAATGGCAATCATAGAAGTTATTGGGATAGGAACAGGCAAGATGCTGGTACCAATCCAAGCCAGAGCAAAATTGTTTTTGTTTTATGTATTTCCTGATGGTAAGAAATTCACGCCGTCTAGAAACACCAAAGGTGGTAATGGTGCGTTGCCAACCCGAGGCCGGGATGTTAAGCCCCGAGCAAAAGTAAGTTTACCGGCTACCTTACCCTCCGAACTGGAACACTTCATGACGATATGGAAGCAGGAATAGGTAAGGCGGTGGTACCAAACCTGGCGAGTCGCTGCTAAACTCTACCACCTAGTCAGATGTCACGGTGTTAGTGACGGCAAGCCTATGCTCGCCTTTTACGAGCTGCCTGGCAAGGAGGCAGATAGTCTATTCTGCAAAGGAGCCCGGATCAACATGGGAAAACCAAAACCAAGTCTGTATTTTCTAACTAATGTCTGCATGTGGGCGCATAGCTTCCGAACGACTGAACCGATTTGGCTACCTTTAGTTTTAAATTATTTGAAGAAGTCTAGAGAACCTATTAAGGTTTTTTTAGTTACCTCGCAGTTAGTTTTTGCGAAAATTTTCATCTGTAACTTTCGTGAACGCCTTACGTGGCATCAATAATTTAATTAGCTGTTTTTTATTAGACTGTTATGCAGCTTTTTTCTAAATAAATCTGTTATAGGTTCACTTTCCAGAATATTAATTTTCAAAGTTTACATTTTAGAAAATAATCTTTTAAGAGCCACTGGAAAAGCAAAATAGACTAGCTGTCTTCGACATTAATAAAAATGAGATATTAATAGATGAAGTTACACAGAGACTTTCAGTCAGCTGTATTTTCTTAAGGCAGCTAAGAAAATGATGTCCGATCACATGTTGGAATAATGTGGATTGTTACAACTTATAAATAAACTTTAAATGTTACGCAAATTACAATGATATATAAATCAGTCTGGAAAGCAGATTAATCCTAAATTTAATAATAGTCGGAAAATAGAAACAAAAGTTAATTGATAGAATAAGGCGTTACTTTTCGTAAATCCGCACTTAAATCCAAATAAAATTATTTAGCTTGCAATTTCCCGCCAAAAAATGTGACAAATTGTGACGAAACATCCACGCAATACTAGGTATACAACTTTTTGGCGGGAAATTGCAAATTAAAGAATTTCATTTGGATAGGAACAAAAGTTTCTTCTAAGGTTACCTTTGTTGTATGGTGTGTTTACAGCCGTCTGGAACGTCTTTGCGAGCGTGTCAAGTTTTCAGCTCGCGATTACAACTAACAGCAGAACGGAGTGTCACTTTGGCCTCAAGTTGGCAACGCACCAATACCACCTTTGGCGTCTATAGGCGGCTTGAATTTCTTACCATCAGGAAATCCGTCGCGTAGTATCTGGTGTGACGGGACAAAAGAACATTCTCAACATATCACGTACAAGTAAGCGTTTTTGAATAGATAGCGTTTTGCAAAATGAGGGTTTACAACTTTGTCGAACTTCATGCCTGAGCATAGCAGCACATTTATACGTTGTTGTCGTGGAACCAAAGTTTTAGGCTAAACTTGCTGTTACCTCATGTTTAACTTAATTTGCTGCGAATAACTCACATGTAACGAGATAATAGTAGAATGCCATTAGACTAGTAGTCTGGCGTCGGGCATGACTTGACGAGGTCCCGGGTTTGATCTCTGGGAAGGATAATAAAAAAATAATATAAAATGTATATTATTAAATTTCTAATCAAAATAACGTTACCCAGAATTGGATATATGTGCCTGGTTGGCGAGAGGCTTGCCGATAGGTGGCATTGTGGGACTTAGTGTATCCGGCTAGTTGTGGATGCCTTGGTTGTGCCACTGCCTACCCCTTTTGGGATATGTGCGTGAAGATATTACTATTGCTACTATGTCATTAGGGCAAGATATCTGAAAACTGAAATTTTTTATGTTCTGTCTTAACCCTTGGATGCAAACATCTAAAAATTTAAAAAGCTTGATGATTTTAGAAAAGTATAGATGATATAGTCAATTAATTACCTCAACTACATAGCATGGTAGTCATATAACACGAACACATCGAATTGCAGAAATGAATAAAAGCTATTTTACAATGACCACGACGTGTTGTAGCCTTTACACTTTACAGTACTAGTTACAGCCTTTCTTTTTTGAGCGTTGCCTGGTACGATACAGGCACTTGCGTGGCAAAAACCAGATGGCAGTCCATGCTATTGTATTCACTTATAATTTTTTCCCCATTATATGGTACCTACAGCGGCAGGGCCACACAAGATATCAACAATTTGTTTTGAGATTAAATCAGTTACTTCACAAATTTGTCTAGATATATTTTAACACTATTTTTGTATTTATTTCATAATTCATTAAAGAATTCAAAAAAAAACATGCGTTGGCAATCATGAATGTATCGAGTGTATTACTTATTATACTAAATTATATCATGTTGTCGTAGTTGCATATCGGTTTGTAATTATTTATTACGCGTGTAATTAATCAAGTTATGTTTGGCATAAAGTTATTTCTACTAATGATATTGTTAACATAGTTATCCAAATATCCGCTTGAATGTTATGTTGACCGCTAGAAGATGTTGACTGATAATATTATATAAATATTACATAACTGGCGGTAGTCCGCAGTCGTCATTCAATTTTGAAGCAGTAAATATATTTGGAAAAGCAAGGGTTGCTTTATTGGAAGAAAACTCTTACACATGTTTGGTTATTTTTCACAATGTTTTATTTCTATAAAATAAATGTCCGTAAAATTTTGTCCGAAACACGGAAAAAGTGTTAAAATTAAAATATTATTAAAGAGATCATATCCACACTAGTCTAGCGTCGCAAGTTCATAACGCCATCGCCAGTGCGGATAAAATTGCAGGTAGCATAAAGGAAAGCGGGCGGATATAGAAAATCTCTCAATACCAACCGGTGGATTTCAGCTCAAAGCCGTGACTCTGTCCGTGTTGTAATAACCTCGGGAAAATGATGTTTCCCCATCTTATTATGACTCCTTGTATAAAACATGTTTAGGGATTGGATTTCTGTCGTTATTTAGATGCACTTTAGTACATTAAATATCATAGCCATTCTAAAAGTAATTATTTTTGGGAAGATGTTAGCTCTTGTTTAGGATTTTAAAAAGTACCTGTATAGAGAAGGCGGGAGTTGGAGTAATACCATTTTTTCATTGTATAGAAGGAGAAATGGAAGTGGTCTCCTTGTGGGAAGGAATCAGACCCATAACATATTAATGGTGCGTTAGCAATTTTAAGTCGATGTAGAAACGTAAAATAAACTCGACTACAAAATTGCAATGATGATCACTCTCTTTTTCACAGCCTTGTCTACCAGTAGTGATATGATCCAGTTATGTACTCGTAAACAAAAGTAACAATGTGTTCGTCAAATAATATGTATGTATACCGGTCGCACATAGAAAAGTTAACGTTTAATTAATTATAAAGTCACATTTTCTTTACAACAGTGTGACACACGGCCAAACTTAAAGACGTCAACTATATTTCAGCTGTCATTAAGTTACGATTTGTTTTATATTTTTATTCACGTTCACCTTACAGGAGGCATTTGTGACTAGTCTATATAAAACTAAAAACTACCACCGGATCGGAAATGGCAACTTAATGTCTGATTAAAAAATAACTGTCGTCTCTGAGTGCGGCCGTGTTATAGCGGCAAAGTATGTAAGATTACAAAAAAATATTATCCAATGTCTTGGACTTCTACAAAATCTGTCTCTGAGGAACTTCCTATTGCTGCACAATAAGAGCTACCAACAGTTTGTATGGGAAAAAATAAAGTAAGTATTGTTTTTCATAATTTCCCTGCAATCTTCGCAATTCTCCTATTCTTAAGAATCTTCACCTGCATTTAAATATTTAAGTTCTTGAACTCAGCGAAATGTTTGCATCCTTTCACTCCTTATACGATGACAAAGGGAAATAACGATTCATTTACATATATGTCATTAACAGATTTATCTATGAAATCGTTTGTGTTTTAAAATAGGTACTAAAAAACAGTGAATAATTTTAATAAATATAATAATTTGACAATAAAGCAATTCCCAAATAGAAAAAAAATCAAAACAGGACAAGGAGTTTAAAAATATCTCATACATTTTTTATACATGTAAAATTATGGGTTGAAATTATGTTTAGAGACGAAAACTTGCTTTTCACTTCTCCCAAACCAGAATAAATTCAAGGAGCTCGTGCTTTACCTATTATTGTAGGTGGTCCAACATTTTTATTAAATAAAATCCTCGTGTATTTTAAGATAGAAATAATATTACATCACCCCAAACCACAAACCCTGAAAATCATTTATTTGTATCACCCTCATATTTTTCTCAAAAGGAGGTTATATAAGAGGTAGACAACCACACGGGTTTCCTGATAGTAAGACACAACAGTGACCTCTATTGGTGCGTCGATACCCTGTGACCGGGATGTTAAGTTTGCAAGTCTGCCGACTACTCTATTTTCTAGGTGACAAGAATAGGTAAGGCAGCGGATCCTCACCATTGCAACTTGCTGCACTGTATTATACCACCAGTGAGCTTATTGGTATTGGCCCATTTAACCTGTCCACACCCATTAAAAGCTGCCTGGCAAAGAGGAAAGTAGTCTATTCTACTCTTCAGCGGACCCTTACCAAGACGGGGTTTCATTATTTTGAACTACTAAGTATTCATTTTAAGCATGTTTTTTTTAATTTTTTTCTTATCGGTTAAACAAAATCTAGCAAGATTAGTAAGCGTTAAGCACAAACGAAGATGATATATTGAACATCTCTTCATAAATAAAATATGATAATACAAGAAATGAGAGAAAATTTCAGAAAAACAATCAATTACAAGAGAACTGTCAACTCGAAAGTCCCCGCGAGGGAAACAGGTAAAACACAAAATATAAAACTGTACCGTAACTCGAACAAAACATTGATTAATGATGAAATGCACTCGAAAACAAACTGTCGAACTTCTTCAAATACGCGATACAAATGCCTTAAGTATAACCCCTCAAAAATAATGGTTTCCTTTATGGATGTACGCGTTTTCACAGAAACGACAAATGTTCTCCAAAGCAATATCAACTTTATGTCGCACTGTTAAAGTTATATTTTAATTGGTTACAGTCATATGGTTTCTAAAGTGAGTATGAGATTTTCTTCTTAGGTTTTGTTACTTTTTTTGTTGTGACACGGAAACAGTCGTAGCGTGTGTTTCCTCCGTTTTTGTTCAGAAATTGTTTCGGTGCCATTAGCTCGTTGACAGATCACCTTTGTAAGTTATGTCTTTCAATTGTTTGGGAATAAAAGAAGCATTTGTGGAAATAAACAGAAGCGCCCGCATTGATTTGTGGGTACTGTGAATTTTGTTGTTAGCAATACGAGTTTGAAAATACGAGATTTATTATTTATATAAACTGCTACAAACTGAATTTCGTAAAAAAATATTAAGAGGATTTGGCGTCTTACTCAGTCAGGGCACACACACCTAACTACCGAAGTTACTGTTCAATTGTCAACAGTGGCAAGTATTTGCCTAGACGACATTATAGCCTATAGTATAAGGTTTATCTAACTGAAACCCATAACACAAGCACGTAATTTTCATTTATTATTATTAGAGTACCGTTTACCGCGGAATTAAGGTTGATTTAAATTAAAAAAAAAACAATTTATTAACTACACTTGTACTTTCCACAATATATTTTTATAGTTTAGCTAACCGGTTTCTCTATTCAACCATCATCAGGATATTGTGGAAAAAACAAATGAAATAAATAAATTGTTTCTAGAATGGAAATTCGCCAAGCACCGACAATAAGAATTATAGAAACTAAACACTAAATAATTTATTATTCATGTTTTGAGTTATTTTGTAACAAAGAAAAATAGTCTATAGACATTATTGTTTACTGTGGTAGGGCGATCAGTACTGTGGACACTACATTCATAAATAAACCGTTAAATTCCTTCGCCACTTACATTTTGAGCTCTTATCTGTCGATCTACGAAATAAATATAAATTTACGGCAAAGATAAGAAATTATTACTTGTATTTTACTATTTATACCCATGATTCAAATATAAATTGACATTGTCTTTCAATTGAATATTTAAAATTAAATTAATAAAAGATAACAGGGAAAGATAAAATCGGTTTTTTTCGAGACATGTCCCTGCACCATTCTCACGGTGAGACGGTGAACGTTCATACTTTACTATTTGTATGTGTATCTTAATTAATAGAAGATAAATAATTATTTCTTAAATTGTTACTTTTTTGTATTCAATGATTTTTCAGATAATGAGAAATACACGTCGCCTGCAGATATCAAAGATGATAATTATACCTACATTACCTTAAGGTATCTTTTAAGTTTATTGGTTATCTTACCCTCCAGATATGAATACAATAGTAGCGAGAAATGACGCTAAAACAATAGAAGCCTATTGTTATTGACGAGGCTGATAAAGTGATTGTTGAAAAACTTTACCGTTTAGTGAAATAATCCAATTGACAATATGGTCGTTACATCTCTACATAATTAGATAGAGTACATTTAGGAATTCAATCCACCATCGGATGTGATAATTACTAGTTTTAAGTAATAACGCTCAATAATATAGCTTATCGGGATTTCGGAGTAGTTTAGCTACTCGTATATCTTAAAAAATCTTAAAGTATCAAGGAAATATACTAAATTATTAAACGTTACCAAAAAGCGTACATATTTAAAAAAGTCGTTAAATAATTTTGAATTTTACTTACTAAGCATTTTCATGTCTTTAATTGATTCATAAAATACAAGTGACGAAATCATGATTGAATGTAGAGAGGCGACCATTTTCAAATAACTATTTGAAAAAAGAGACATTATTTGGTTTTTACTTGAATGTATTGTTTGTGTTTTTGTAAGATACTTTTTAACATTTGCAGTTTTAGCCTTTACGTGTTATAATCCTATTCGAATTCTGAAGATTAACTTATAAATGTCTAAAATCATAAATGACCAAGAGACGTAATTTTACGTAGAGCTTAACTCGACAAGATTATAATTTACGGGACAAAAGTTTGATCTGGCACGACGTTTTTAGATTTTTAGACAATTAGTTTAAAAAATAAACTTCAAGGGATACGCAAACTAAATAAGAAACTTTATTTTGTCTATTAAGACATAAAATAGTTTGTAAAAAAAGAAGGTTGATATAAGTATCCAATATAAGCAACATTACACACAACACACACAACATTTTATTGAAATTGTAACCAAAACGTTCAAAATTTAATTCCAAAATTCAATTTAGGCACTGAAATATAAATAAAACTGTAGGAAGCAATGCATTTCATTTTTTCGGTCAGCGTATATATATAATTTAATATGCTATTTCCGCTAAGGCAGTATTATTTATTGAATTACTCAAGACATGTCTCGGCGCATCTGTTTGTCCATCCGGTCTGTCCATCATTATCTGTCAGAGCAACATATTATTCTTTTGTGACCAATTAATTATGTATAGATTACGATTATTAGAAAAATAATTAATTATATTTTTGACTCTACGATGACTCCTACAAATTGGTAAAACCACCTTATCTTTACCATAACGTCAGTGCTTGCCGTTGTTTGTGTTCTAGTTGAACGGATAAAGTGACCGACACTATTGTTATTGGACATAGATCACTATACTACTATGTATTTTCATTTCCAGAAAATGTTTTAAGATTGTTGGAAAAAACTAACAGATCTAGAAACTCGTCGTAAATATTATCAAATTGGATGTTGTAAGTATTCTACAGTTCGTAGAAGCTTATGTTCACTTGTTTTAAATTTTTTCGACCTTTGTTTAAACTTTTTTTTGTTAAAAAGAATTTGTATTTGGTGAACTTGTTTAAACAAAATAAATAGCATATACCTAGTAATAGTAAGAAATAGTATATAGTATAAATAATGGTCCCGCCACAAGAAGTTAAACCCGACCTCGAAATATTTATTACATAAAATCCACAAGATTTTATGTAATAAATATTTTCAAAATCATTTTTTCATTACATAATTTAATTATATAAATAACATTTTTTATCTGTGTACAAAAAATTTCCACCGTTACTGAGGTAAAAAAATCGTACTATGTTATATACTTGTGTCAACCAAATCAACACAAGTTGTTTTACTAATGTTATCACCGATATGTTTCATTATCATATAAAGATGACAGTATAAAGATGACAAGATGTTAATTTGTACTATTTTAAATAGAAATTCAATTGTTATAGTCCTCATGATGATTATTAGCCGGTTCCTATATTCAAAAAACGAGTCGTTTTGATTACGGATGGTAGTATTTATGTACGCTTAGTGAGATTACTACCAACGGTTGCTCGTTTCCGACTATTGATTCTAAACGTTTTTTGAAAATATTGGTAACGCACCGTTACTTTTGAACAAACTACGAATGGTTTAGCTGACGGATTACGATTCGTTGATTATAGGAACCGGGCATATATTGATGAAATTGGTTGACTGAAAAATAATAATAATTATACTTAACTACACGACTTTGCTGTTGTTGAGAGAAAACCGTAGCCTGTACCATAGAAATTCAGGTGATACGCAGTTTAGTGGCCACTTTAAGACCAATTGCGCAAATCCATCGTCTACCCTACCCTCTGGAGTAGGACGTGACACTGTCATCACGGCGGCAGAAACAGGTAACTCAGTGGATCCCAACCCGGATGAGTTTATTTTATAAATATACGACCTCAATTATGAAACACTTTTCCTCCTATCATCACTATTCATCTAGTTCTAAATAAACTTTAAATTACCCAACAAAACTTCATTACTATAAGATAGCTTACTGTACCGCCAATAATTAACATCTGTTTATGTACCTCTACAAAATAACTTAGAACTGTAACTTATATTCGGTAGCCCTTATCACAAGGTGGTAAAGGTCAATATAAAGTTGACGATATGTAATGTGGTGGTTGTGGAAGCGTAATGAGTGGTCTGCCCATCCATCAGAGGTTGCCAATTACAAGTGATCACGCTTTCGTTAAGTTGCCAATCTATTTCCCGGTATGGTTTTTATCTCCACGTCTAGTTTTAGCAACAGCTTTATGAAACTAGGGTTTCCTGTTAATCTCTCTAAATACATTCGCAATGAGGAACCTTTGACCGTCTCGAACAGTTATGGTTTAACGACGTGGGTTATTAAGGATAGGGTTCGATCCCGGATATACAGCACTATAATGAACATACAGTGCTCTTGTCTGTCGTGTTCTGGTCTGAGTTTAATAATTTAAATGAAATGTACTACTTGTTGTTCTATGAGATAGCGTACTGATCAACTGCCAAACTTAAGTTTTATTACCAACAGGGGCAGGTATTTGTATGATGACCATTTAGTTATTTTTTTTAGATATTTCCGGGTCCGGGTGAATCTATTTAGGAAATTTATTATATTAATATCGTTGACCAACATTCGTAATACAAGCATATTATTTGCTGACATTAGAGTAACAAAATAGTATTAAAACGGGTCAAATAATTAACGGGTATTTTACATCTTCACGTTTTAATTATTTTAAAAATACAGAGGTTACGTGAAGCTATTTTTGACCTGTATTAAATACATAAAAATTATTGTCACACTTAAATAAATACAGTAAGGCTGCAAAAAAATATCTTTACGCCCATATGCCCGAAGTGGTAGACAGAGGCACAACCAGGGCACCCACGACTAACCAAAGACACTAAGTCCCATAATGTGATAGGTGGCAAGCCTATCGCCAACCGGGCACCCGAGCAACATTTTTTTATAAGAAAATTGAAGAAAACAATTTTTCTTTTTGTTGCCCGACCCTTGATTTGACCCTGGGGCCTCGTGCAGTCAAGGCCAACACCTGAACCGCTAGACCACAGAGGCGATCAGTTTCAATATTTTCAGTATAAGTAAACAAAAATACCCATTATTATATTTAACTCAAAAACCAAATAAGGAAATTTGATTTTTATATGGGTTCACCCCTTATGACATAAGTACCCTACCAAAAAGGAATTTTCGAAATCCATTCATTATTGGCGGATCAATTTTGTAACAACCACACAAAAAACATATAACTACGATCAAATACGAATCGAATTGATTAAATTAGACATTCTGTATAATTCCCAACGGTCGAAATATCATCCACGGCTAGAAGCAGTTTATAAATAGAAAATACACTTTATTGTAAAACAAATTGACACTTGACCTTTGATTATAATTTGTACTTAACATGTTTGCCTACGCGCATACTAAATGATGGACCATTCGAAATGATATCAGTAACGCACTATATCTTCTGGGGATTAAACATACACAAGAGATGACAAGTGAGATAAAATTCGACGGGAACTTACAAGCGATGACTTTTAACCCCGCATATAAATATTGGCTTTATGCAAACAAGCAGACGGATTTCCTGACATTCTGACAAAACATAAGCTTTTTATCGTAATAGAATGTTAATTGGTAGGACGGTAATTGTTACTGGTACGTTGTAAGAATAAGTCGTGGATAATAAGTCTTTATCAGTGACAAAAAACCCTACTCCGTTCTCAAGTCGACACCTATATTAAAAATATCCTCTAATTTCCTAACAATAAGAATCGTCTTGTTTCCCTACTGACTTTAAATTGGATTACATACATCGTAGGTGTTCTTAGATATTAATATGAAAAAGTAAATTCATTTCAAAGGATAGGAAAATGATTAGAGACCAACAAAAATTATAAAAATAACAAATCATTTAACTAGGTAGGTCGTTCATACCATTTAATGAATAGAGTTAGTTAAATTTATAACATTACCAAACCAAGTCATCAAAAATACAACGTGGTACACCAACGTGATACATTTTTACTAATTTGATGCCGTTTAAGAATTAATTACTTGTCTATCACAATAGCTTAAGAACTTAATTACTAATATATTACAAAAGTTCATTATTTTTGGTCACTGGACATGAAGAACGAATAAAAGTAAAAGATTAATAAAGCAGATATACAAACGAGGATGCGAATGTGGATGGATGTAGGTACCCGGGGAGTCCAAGGTTCACTATCATTTTCATTTCATTCCAGATTCAGATTTCAGAGTCTCCAAAACAGGCATGTTCGTATGAAAAGGGTAATGAATGTGGAGAAAGCCAGGCAGGTTTGCCAGGTTCGTGACGTTTGGCACACGATACCCTCTGCCTAACTCGTAAGGAACTTGGCGTTAGTCTACTTTACCCTTCGATATTTTTGTTAGTATTTAATAATTTACTTATTTATCTGTATATCAAATCCAGTTAATTTAAATTAATTACTTTTTTATTATTTAATTATATTCTGAAATAGGCAATAAAATCATTTGTTTTTCTAAAGGATTGGCTGAATAAAATCTCTGTTGTCAGAAATAGTTGATACCAGCTTTGAATTTTACTTATGACTTAGTTTTTTTTTTGTTATATCTGTTCTATGAAATAAAAAGTTAATAATAACAGATACTTCCAATCATAGAATCGCGTACCTATTTATGGCAACACTATTTTGTTTAGTAATAGGTAATATAGATCGTAGGAAACAGCTCAGATATACGCAATTAGCATCTAAAATAGGCAAAAGGCTTTAAGTAGATACGCGTGCGAGGTGTGGTTTGTCGATTTCACTTTCTTAAAATCTGTAGGAAATTAATTAGTAACAACCTTAGAATATTTTAGAAACAGAGTGCGTGTAATGTATACCCCTAAATTTTGTGTAAATTTTTATTTAATCATTAAGACTTGTGATATCATGTCAATTTACTATCGCAATAAAAGTAATCAGTATCCGTCTCCAGGTTGATGTTCCTGCTTTCCAAAGTAAAATTGAAAAATACCATGTTACGAAGTCCCTTATAAATTTCAATAATTCGAAACTGGAGCGACTATTTCTAAATACGTCTGTCTTCTAAATATTATTATTATTATTATAGATTTTATAACACAAGGGTGTCGTTGCAAAAGCTATAAATGTGATTTTCCTACGTTAGCCGTATTTTATTTTAAAGGTCACTAAAATCGTCTTTTTACTCAAATTGCAAAAATCAATCATGACTTTCATTTTACACCAATGCAGCGTTTTGAAAATGAATAGGTATAGATCATCGATTGACTCTATGTGAAAGAATAATCTTATACACAACTGTCTAAATAACGTTAAGTAGAAGACTTGAACGCTTAATCGCTTGGTCTGAACCAGTACTTTATTACTAGTTGTATTTATGGAACTATGTTAATAAACCTACTCTTATTCTATAAATAAATTGATAAACTTATATGAAAATCAATTACTG
The DNA here is from genome assembly GCA_002245505.1 of Calephelis nemesis. Taxonomy (NCBI): domain Eukaryota; kingdom Metazoa; phylum Arthropoda; class Insecta; order Lepidoptera; family Riodinidae; genus Calephelis; species Calephelis nemesis. The sequence continues at coordinate 107,624 of NJDD01003966.1, forward strand.
AATGATTGATCATTAAATCTAAAATTTAAGGGTTCCACAGCCGAATGGCAAAAAACAGAAGTCTTGTATAGTTGGTACATATCAAACCAACTTGGTATTAAACTTGTATAGTAAATATATGGTGTTATGTTTTATGCAATTAACATATTGCTTGCTCTCGATAACCTATATTCCTACTCTACACCCTTCAAAGTCATGTACGACGCTCACTTGACTACTTCATTTTTAGTTTATATAGCTATTGTATAGCTGGTGCTTATGTAGTGAACCGGGCAGGCCAAAAGATAATATTAAAGTATCTTGATGAAAGTGCAAGTGATATTTATAAATTGTCTCTATGCGAATAAAGGCAAATAAGCAAAATTTGGAAAAAAATATTAAATTAAGTACCTCATAATTTGCACACCAAAATGTGCTAAAATAATTTTTCTAACGTCTTTTTAACACACATATTCCGTAATTAAACTATTTTTACTACAGTTGCACTGATAGTTTTATTAGGAATGAGTAAGTTTTTTAAAACTCCTGCACCATCTATTTTATAAACAGTTACTGTTTCTAAAAAAATCTTAGTTAAAAAGAAATTTTAAGAGTAAACCAAAGGAAGAATATTCTTTACAAATACTCAAAAAATATGAATGAGAAATGAATGTTCGAAAACCACCCGTACGAGATAACAGGGACGGGTGAGTATTGCGCTATAGTTGCATAAAACAAATTTTTACTGAATACGTAAACATCTCATATTTAAACCGCCACAGCCAAAGAATCTTGTTCGATTTCCGACGTTTTAGTGACAAATATTTACAAGTCATTATTTCTGGGTCTGGGTAGTACGAAACTTTACTTTTTATTCGCGAGACTAATAGCTCTACATAAGCAACAATTTTCAGGTACAATACGACAGTAACAAGCAATATTTCTGATAGTAACGAGCTATCCATCACAGATTTTCTTCAGTAGCTGATTAGAGAAGTTTTGTCTCGATATAGCGTTTGCTATTATTTCACCATAAAAAGAGAATCCGTTGGCTTCTTGTACTAACTGAATAATGATATAGCCATATCGGAACATGGGATGAAGAGTGAGTATGTTTCAGAAGGTACATACTCGTATTATGAATTTTAAAACTCGGAAAGTACGTTCTAGTTCTATTCTTTACAATTTTATATTTTGTCACCTACACGTCAGTGACACATTGCCTTTTAATACATAATATTACCAATACTAGTTTACAGGTCAGCAAAAAGGGATCATAATGTCCATGCTCGACTAGACAGCCGAGTTATAGACAAATACAACATATGTAAGTAAGTACGTAAAAAAGTCACCTCTGTGGTCTAGCAGCTCAGTTGTTGGACTTGACTGCACGAGGTCCCGGGTTTGAACCCCGGGTCAGGCAACAAAAAAAAGAAAACCGGGTTTTTCCAATTTTCTAATATAAAAAAAAATGTAGCTCGGGATTAGATATGCACCCGGTTGGAAATAGGCTTGCCACCTATCACATTGTCTTCGGCTAGTCGTGAGTGCCCTGGTTGTGCCTCTGCCTACCTCTTCGAGGATATGGGCGTGAAGATACGTATACAACATATGTATTTACTTTAATGCGTATTTAAATATTTAGTCCTAACTCCACCGATCATTCTTAATACTTGAATTCGATTCCTGACCAGAGCAGGCATCGCGGGCACAGTTATGACCACGTTAGCACCGAAATAATTTGGACTAGAGGTACAGCAAGTTTTTTAATCAAATTTGTGACGGCATTTCAATTTTTAGCTAGGTTTGAGTTTTTTTGGTTGGTGTACGCTACACGTCTAACTAGCATAACACAAGCATGTAATTTGCCTACTTTAGGTTTTAATTTAATGAATATGATATGTCCAAGAATATTTATTACTAGCTGTTTCGGTGAACTTTGTTTCACCCGTTAAGTATGAGAAATAATAAAGTATTATTTTTCCCATTTTCCCAGCAACTTTTCCGATTTTTTTCTCCATAAGAACCTTCTCCTGATAACAACTAACACAATAATAAACGATATAGCCAAATCGGTCCAGTCGTTCGGAAGTTATGCGCTTACCAACACATTTAGCGATTCATTTTTATATTATAAATTATCGTTTATTCATATTATTTTCAACTTTGATATATACACTATTTATATACTAAACAGAAATATGTTAAAATATAAACTATATGTAATAATACATTTATATTAATTCTTATCGTTTTTAAACAATCATAATATCACAAGTACTTAATTTACTTACTTTTCTGTTTTTATACCTTTTTTCGGTGTGTTTGTATAAAAAAAATAATGAATAATGTAGAGGATGCCAGTCAGGTCTATAGAAGTCGTAACATTTAATACTTAATACTCTCTGCAAGGGACTTGGCGTGAAGATATGTATACGTAAAATATTTTTATTATCTTAACAAATGTCGCCTCTAAAACTACCTTGTACGAAGATCAGGAACTTCTCAAATGTCAATCACCAATTATAACACACTTTGTCCCTTGTCAAGTGGTACAGCCCAAATAGGCATTTGATGAAGTGAATTTTAAAAGAAGCTACATTTTATCTAAGACGATATTATCAGATAACCATCTAAGGGTTTAAGGCGATAACTAAGGAGTCTGCCACTGGATTTCTAATCGCTTGTTTTCTCGGTTTATAGTTTTTGTTACCATTTTACCACCGAGCATCCAATTGTCCTTTTTGTAGCAAAGAATAACAAATTGACAGACGGCTTCCTTGAAAGTGAGTAACCGATCCTTGATAAATGACAGCCAAGGACTGGATCTCTCTGCCAAAGAAGGTATATCACGAGCAGTTTAATGCACTATGGTTATTGGATTACTCCACGTGGATTAAATATGTTGATTAAAGCTATAAATATGTGGTAGAGCCATGTGTAGCAACTAGCCTGTCTCGGTAGAAGCGATTCACCAATTCCCACCCCCATATCGTCAATGTTAGCTGTTGTTGTATTTCATTGGCAAGGATAAAATAAATAGTTTTACCGCCAGGAGAGTTCACTTGCTTATTTGCTATTTTACAGCATAAAACTTTCGTCATTGATATTTTCTTCATTTACCTAATGGTGGGATGAGGGTTCTTGTTGAAGAAAATATGCTTTTAACGTGTTTTAGTTAGAAAAAATGTTAACCGGTAAGTGACTCACTTAAGTAGATTAATATCCCAGCCTAAAGTTTTCCATGCGTCATTATTGTCTTTTGTGTGTATAGGTGACATTTAAATTTCTTAATATCAAAAACAGTCTGCTTGCCTTCGAAACCCATAGAAATATTGGCTTAGGGCCTCCGCTAGTGAATTAAAAAAACACTAACAGTTGTTCCAACAAAATCTAAGATTTAATCATCGTAGTAGATTTTAATCTACAACGAAAGCACATGTCAAAAGACGAACCATCTATCATGGGATTTATCCGTCACGTCCTGCACCTTGAAAATAAACTTTAAGGTTCTCAAAATAAAGGGTAAAACAAAATAAAGCGAGAAACCCTGTAATGAAATGCATTATTAAGTGATTGTATGACCCCATTCGAAGCACATTAGAGGAGATATTAGGACTAATTTGCTTGTTTTAATTCAGTTTTGATTTTAACAAAGTTTGCTACTAAATTATTCAATAAAGGAATCAGTATGCTCCGGGGAGGATCTCGCGATACATTTTATGTTTATTGTTTATTTGTAAACTTGTTTATATAACAGGTTGGTTTTAAAAATAAAGATTTCTTGTCTATTCATCACTACATAGTATAAAAACAAAGACGCTTCCTTTGTTCCTATGTCCCTTTTTATATGTAAATATTTAACACTACCCAACGGATTTTAATGTGGGCTGTTGGTAAATAATAAAACAATACAAAATTGATTGCTTATTTGTTTCAAAATACTGTTTTTAACCCTAGATAAACCTACTTGTGATAGCTAAGAACCATCTCGGTCGCGTTAGATTTGAAATGATAAATCCGCACCGAAATCGATTCATCTGTTAAAACATTATGATTTCATAGGTACACACGCACGCGCACATACACGCTGACTCGTCAAACTTATAGCACTCCTCTTTTTTGGTGAATAATAATATGAAATGTGAAATAATGTATCAAAAATAATCGCGTTATTATCAACATACATACATATCTTCACGCCAAGTCCCGTGCGGGGAATCATTGTTTAACTAAATAATACTTCAAAATGATATATGAATGTCATAATTTACTACAATAAACTGTTTAGTCAGTCATATCCGTGATTGTTTATGCACCCACGTCATCTAATATTCCCTGTAACACGGCTCGCTTCGACGCAATAATTCATAAATTGAGCCGATTAATTGATAGCAGCGAAGGGTTAAGCCCTTTGGGTTATGTTGTTGACAAATTCTCATTGATAGATATTTGTGGGCTGTTTGAACATTTTTTCCTTTGTGGTGAGTGATTTTATAATTGGTACGATTTTCCAAAGAATTATCCATATTACACGTGCAAGCTTAAACTTTCAAATTTTTTAAACAATACATGCTTTTTGTGATGGGGAGATTTGTACCATGGATATGTGACAATCCCATTGCTAACCGCCTCGTTGGTCGAGTGGCTAGCGTAATGTATTTGTTTAGACTATTCGATTATATTAGTAGTACAATAGCTGTCAGACGAGGTGACAGTACTGTCATTACAAGCACTAAAGTTGGCATCACTTCTTGAAATTGTTGTGTCCCGTGCTGTAGGGTAATTTAGGCTAGTACAAGTTGTTACCATAAGACACACACACACACATACACACACACACACGCACGCACGCACGCACGCACGCACGCACGCACGCACGCACGCACGCACGCAGCAATTCTTGCGACAATTGTCCTTAGATTACTTGTGGGCTGTCATTAACCTAGTTATTTGGAAAGTTAAACAGCTTGATCTCAGTTCATTCTTAAACGCTGCATCGACTTTTGTATCTGACTGTACCTAGAACACAATATAAACTTGCTCGTGAATGTCCCATGTAAAACCATGTTTCATACATAGGTTTTATTGTAGGCAAACCTATCCAACCATTATGGTTTACGCATAAATAAAGTAGCGGAGTATTATTTATACACTTAGTTGATGCAAATAAATCATGTAGGACGGTAATCTGCGGCCATTTTGATGTACAACAGCGCCATCTGTGTCAACTGAATGAGTTATTATACTCCTATTTGATTATAGGGTTGGCAGCACAAATATTGCAAATTGTGTAATTATTTTTCTGTCCGTCTCGTTAGTTAAGAACTAGCGTACACGCCTAAATCCATTGAGGTGAGTTAACCAAAGTTTGATTCTCGACGGGGCCAGCCTCGGCATTTGTGTGATGCACATGCGATGACCACGGTAAATGGGAATTTATGTTTATAAATAAAGATTTAAGTCCTTTATTTAAGCTATGCTCGTATGTGTTATACCTACTTAAGATTGCTAAAAGTTTAAGACTGAAAAAATAAACAACTCGCATTAGCCCATATGAGAACCGGTTTTTTTTTCACCGTTTTTCAACTGACTTCAAAAAAGGAAGAAGTTAAATGTTGGATTCTTGCATACTTTTGTGTACCTATGTTTTTTTATGATACTGGAAGGCAAACAAGTCGACGGATTTCCTTATGGAAAGAAATTAACGCCGCCAAGAGACATCAATGGTGGTAATGATGCGTTGTCAACCCGAGGTAGGGATGTTAGTCCTGGAGCAAAAGCAAGATTAACGGCTACCTTGTCCTTCGAACTGAAACAAGTCAACGGAAAGCACTGTGTTTATGGCAGCTAAATTAGGTAAGGCGGTGGTACTAATCCAGGCGAGTCGCTGCCAAACTCTTCCACCTAGTCAGACTTCAGGGTGTAAGGGTGACCGTATGCCTATGATCAATGATAACCTTTTACGAGCTGCCTGGCAGGAAGGCAGATGTTCTATTCTGTGAAGGAGCTCAGACCAACATGGGGTAAGCGATAAGCAGTGTCTCCGTTATTTCTGAACAGATATTAAACATTATTTTCTTATTTGCAATAGCGTATTTCCAAGGTGGTCCCGTTGCCACCGAGTCAGGGTCTAATGATGGAATCCTAGCGAAGTTGAAAAAAATATTTGTTTTTTGTCTACGTTGATGACTTATTGAAATCTAAGTTGGTTTTCTGAAGTTTACTGCTCGTAAGTTATAGAATAATTTAAATACTATAAATATTCTAGCCACAAACGTTAAGCCATCTAAGTACATATAATATGTTTATTAAATTTAACAAAAAAACTTTTATTACTTGACTAATAATTAATTTATTATTTTAGCAATTATTTTCATTGAAATTACTTTCTTGGATCTTGCTAAAAATAAAATCAGTTGACAACCAAAATTTTAGTAATAAACAGGTAAATTTAGAATTAAAAATTAAAGATTAGATAAAGCAAATTATGCTTTAAATATAGGGTTAATATTTGACAACCCTGTGCGCAGCAACATAATTTATGGGGCAACCCCTTAGAGAGATTAACCCTTTATCTGAGGTCAAATGACAAGGCGCGCCGGGTCACACACGTCCCCGACACTCACAATTCAATCGTAATTTATTGTTTTTCGTTACGATTGTACAATATATCACTATTTATTGCACATTCATAAATTTGCCAAGAAAACAGAATAGCGCTTTGTACGTGTATAAAAATAAAATACGATTTTGTGATATTAAGCGTGTTGAGCATGAATGTACTTTTTAAACCAACTCATAATTTTTCCCGTTGTTATTAAAGGCTTGGAATGCATAAGTTTTAGCTTTTTCCGTGAATAGCCTAAAACACTGAGCGATTGTTTTTGAAAAATTAACGAAGACATCTGACTGCTATTGCTTGTCATGTCTCATAAATAAAGTATCTGCTAGCCGACCAGGTAAACTTCGTTCACTTGGTAATCGATGCTTTCGGCATACTCTGCAAGGGGACTTGGCATGTATATAATAATATAGATCCCGGATCCCCTGTGTAGAAAAGATCATCTGCCTTTCCTACCAGACAGCTCGTAAGAGGCGAGCATAGGTTTGATGGGTCATTGCCATCAAAACCATTGGTGGAAGAGAGCTATACAGCACTTGCCTGGGTAGGGATCCACTGCTTTACCTATTCCTGCCGTCATAGCGACATTTCGTGTTCCGGTCCGGAGGGTAGGGCAGCCGGTAGACTTGTACAATAGGCCTAACATCCCGGCCATAAAACATCGACGCACCTATACCATCTCTGGTGTCTATAGGCCACAGTTACTCTTACCATCAGGAGAACCGTGTAATTTTTTGCTATCTTATCACATAAAAAAATTCAAGATGACCAGTATGTTAAAATGTTTTACGTGTTACGTGTTTTACTAATTACCTACTTGTTATATGGTCACTTTAAATTAAGTGTGGCTGCGTTTATAATAGGTAGCTAAACTCATGACTTGAAAAAAATACCGACTGTAAAGCACAAACTTACTATAAAACAAAAAAAAAATATTTCAGACTAAGAACAAGTAAATTATTTCCGAATTTAAATTTCGACTTTAACCCTTTCTTTATGAACTTTCTTTACTTTAAGTACACACCTATGTACCTAAATTGGTAAATTGCATTACAGTCGATGCAGCAGATACGGCTTGAATCGCGGTGGGAATACAGAGAGACAGACAGAAAGATAGACAGACAGAGAAAAAATCTAAAAATGCTAGAAATATGTTCTTGTGCTGCCCATTTTTAGTTGGCTCCACTTCATCTATACCTACATATTAATTATAAGTATATATTGTGGTTCTGTCCGTGATGCTCTAGGTCCGCTAAGTGGAATACAGCAGTGGAATCCCTGCCTATGATATGACAATAAAAAAGAGATAAGTTTACATTTTTACCCAGTCTTATGAATTTTTGTGTTAATTTTCAAGTAACATTAATTATTACATAATCAAAATCCATTCAAAGCTTAATCCTTCGCCAAAACGATTTAATTTAGTTATAATAATAAATTTTCTCTGTTACTTAAGTCGAGTTCATCCACACAGGGAATATTTTACGCCGGCAAATTGTAGCAATAAAGGAAGTTTGTCATTAATAAGACGAGAGAGAAATAATTACGCGAGTGCTTAGCAACTCAAAGGTTTCGAAGTTACTTGTAACGCTTTCTCCTTGGTCTTGAGATAAAAACGGCTAAGCTGTAGCATAAGTTATATTACAAATTTTCTAATAATACCTACATATGTTTTCCTGACCTGGCTATGGCGACTTTTAGTGCTTACCCTTGTCATGAAAAACCGAAAACGGTTTATTACAAATTTTGACCGCCTCGTTGGTCGAGTGGCTAGCGTACACGCCTAGCTACACAGACCAACCGCGAGGCTCGGGTTCGATTCCCGACGGGGGCAGGCATTTTGTGATGAACATTTAGATGTCTGCATTTCCGGGCCTGGGTGTTTATTAAATTTATTCTTGTATCTATTTAAGTATTTCTATGTATTGGAACCATGACACAAGCATATAATTTGCTTTCTTTGGGGTTAGTATTTGTGTACCTTGTCCAGGGATATTTATTTATTATTTACATTAAAGGTGTGTATAACACCACTTTTTGTACCTGTTGGTATTTTAATTGTGTTTTTAAACAGCATTGTACAGTTTACTGAATGTAATACTATTACAATTTAGATATTATGTATTTTCTTAGTTGTATATGGGTTTGTAATTATTAATGAAGTGCATAATTAATCAAGTTTATTTTTGGCATTGTGTATTTACTAATTATGTTGCTTTTTTAATTGTCTGAACATCCGCTTGAATTGTTACGTTATCGGTAAAAGAAGTTTAAGCGTTGACAATTATTATAAAATAATATAAATATTACGTTAGGGGCGATATACTGCGGTCGTTTTATAAATTACTAGCTGTCCCGGCGAACTTCGTACCGCCCGTTCAGTTAGTATGGGAAAAAATGAAATGTTATTACGTTTCCGAACAAATGATGCCCGAATTTAATTAAGTAACCACGTTTCCAAACACACACTGCTCTTTCAATATAGTCTATGGCTGTATTTACAGTCTATTTAATATTTAATGTCATTTGACATTGACATTCGTTACGCGCGTTTTTTAAAATATGCAAAATTAAATGTATATTTTTCAATAATTCTGAGAGATTATATTAGTATTTTTTCCGTAAGAACCTTCTCCTAATAATAACAAATACAACAAAAAAAAAAAGAATTAGTGAAATCGGTCCAGCCATTCTCGCGTGATGCCGTGACCAAGGAAAACGGGTTTCATTTTTATATATGTAGATGAAGCAGTAAAATATGTATTTTGTGACAGGTGCTAAGTTTGTTATATTGGAAGAGCCTTAAAATTGATTTCAATGATTTGGCAATATAATAAAAATGTTTGCAGATTAATACGAAATTCTCCTTAAAAATGGCGATCTAGCATAATGGATTTTAAATACATTTTTCTTTATTTTTGAATCGTTCGTCGTAGAGCTACGCTTCTAAAAGGTTTGGCTATTTTAATCAAACGCCTACAATTTAAATACACAAAACTTTATCAAAATCACTCGATATTGAAAATATACAAAGAAATGTGAAAATATACACAGAATTTTGAAAATATACAAGAAATAAATGTTTAGAGTCGATAAACTGAGATATTTTTTGAAAATGTTTTATATATGTAGACACTGGTCTTCTATGATTAATTATGTATACATCCGTCTACACTATAAAGGATGAACGAGCGCCTCTTCTAGCCTGATTTACTGCAATTTTAATGAAACCTGTTATGTAACTGGAAGTATTTATTATTTCATCCATCCAACAAGTTCATCGGAATTGTTGCTACTGTGTTAGTTTACTGTCTTCGTGTGGCTCTATCAAAGTTCGTTGAAAATTGATATCTTAATAATTTTAGAGTTTTAAATGCTTTCCTGGATGAAGTAAGTATAATGTAGTATAAATATATAAAAAAAACAAAGCGACACATTCCCTTAGTTATTACACTTACAACATAACTTGGGACCAATTTTACAGATTTGATTTAATAGTTGTTTCAAAGCTTTTTGATGATCCGTAGAAGATTGCTAAGGAAAAAAACATTTAAGAAAATTGGGCAAAATAATTATTACACAAATTAACGACTATATAAGTTTGATATTTTTACAGATGTAGTTTCATAGGTTTTTGCATTGGTCAGCAGATTCGACCAAAAATTTATTGGCATTTTACAGTAGAAAAACTTGTGTGTATATAATATTAGCTTGTTTCCTAGCGGTAGTTACCCATTATTTCAAGAGATCGTTACTTCTGTCAATATGTCTATAGGCATTTTCGTAGTGGGATGCAAACAAACCAATATTTTCTTCCTATGAAATAGGTACTCGCCGGACGTCATCATACATTTTGATTGTACGTTGCCTACTTGAGGAAATTAATCCTTTTGCATTCCATGCGTGTTAAAGGGCTACCTACCCTCCAATTTAGAAACAAAGACCAGCAATGGAGAAAGCGAAGTCCAATGGAGGCCTCTCTCCTTACAGCACCTGTATTTTTATACTCCTGACGTCTACGAGTTTTGTTGACCAGATGATCAACATGAAAAAGGTACATCAACTAATTTGTGGTTTAGTTGGCAACTAGTTGGCTTTTATGTAATAAATCTTAATCTATCGTCACAGTCTTAAACATTAATTAGAAAGTACCTAATACTTAGATCAAAGAAATAATTTGCTTTCGTGACAGCCTATAATTAACAGACACAGTAAACAAACAGATGAACTTACAACTGTTTTGGGTAATTAAATAATTAATGCCGATTTTTATCAATGTCTAATCGGAAGGTGAATGTGATAAAACAGCATACAAATATGACACATAATACGAGAAGTATGAGAAAACCTTGGCTTAGAGACACCATGGACGTTATAGGTGCGTAAATTTGCCGTGGCCGAAGTCGTAGGCCTATTGTAAAATCTACAGGCTACCCGAACATGACATGGTTAATAAGGCGGCTGGATGGCCTATTCCACACGGAGGAACTGGTCCAACAAGGGGGGAAATATATATTGGATAAACGAAGCAAAGGACATTGACCAAATCCATCCTGAGTCCAACAAGCCTAAAACTTATATAGTGATTATTAATTCTTTTTTCAATAAATATTTCGAAATCAGTTTGTAACGCAAACTCATTAATTTGAATACATTTAAAAAGGTGCATCACGGTTTCCTTCCTGACACAAACTAGATAGGAATATGATTATATTCAAAATTAATATTATAAGAAGTTTTTTGTCTATCTTAAATCGATCATTCTATTTTTAAAAACTACAAGCGAGACAAATTGAGGCTGGATTATGCGAAAGAAATACCTTACTGGATCTTTAAAAAAGACTCAAAAATGACATTATAATAATAATAATAAAATCTGAAATTTTTGACAATAAGTTACATCCGAGAAGGTAGTACCTATAGAGTGTGTGCTTTGTTAGAATTGCAAAAAACATAATCTTCTTCACAACAATTTTTTTTTGGGTTTTTCACACCTACCTACCTACTATTGACTTCAAATGACTTTCTTTGCTCCAAATATTTACAATCAAGTTTTTCAAACGTACATTACGAAAAAAAATTTTGTTACATCAAATTCCGTACATAGATTACAACCTCATAACTAGTTCGAAATGAAAGTGTCCGTAATACAAATTTGTTTTTTTATGTTATTGAAAGGCAAACAAGCAGACGGATTTCCTAATGGTCAGAAATTCACGCCGCCTAGAGACACCAAAGCTGGTAGTGGTGCGTTGCCAACCTGAAGCCGGGGTGTTAGGCATCGAGCAAAAGTAAGTTTACCGGCTACCTTACCCTCCGAACCGGAACACGTTATGACGTTATGACGGCAGGAATAGATAAGGCGGTGGTACCAATACGGGCGAGTCGCTGCTAAACTCTACCACCTAGTCAGATGACACGGTGTTAGTGATGATAAGCATATGCTCGCCTTTTACGAGCTGCCTGGCAAGAAAGGCAGATAGAGGAGCCCGGACCAACATGGGAAAAAGAAAAACATAGATTAATTAAAGTAATTTAAACATTGTGTAGTGTTTGCTAGTTTCAGGGCAAAACTATGAATGATCAGTGATCCTTCTTTCTTAGAAACATTGCTCCTAAAAATTTTTTTTATATTTCCAGCAATACCAACATTAATAATTAAAATTTTGAATGCTTATATTAAAAAAACTTAGACTGCCATCCAGATTGAGGTTATGACATGTAGGTATATAAGACCATTAGGTATATTGCATATTAGATCCCAGCCACAGGATAGCAATGCACCTACAGCAAACATAGCGTTTGTGTATTGTGCGGCAATTGTCTCCAACCATCAAAAGAGATGTATGCTTGTTTGCTTTCTAATAGCATATAAAATAATTGTCGTTACTGAATAATTATAAATGAAACTGGGTATATTGTTTACAATAAACGTAAATTATTACTAAGTGCTATATTTAAACAAAGGTGATATTTACAAAATTACTAGTATATTAATTAATAAGCTATATAATCTATAAACCAGCTAGCTGCAAACAAGGTCAGAACGGACATTAAAACATTTTTCTCGTTACAAAGTGCCGAAACCTAAACAAGAAGCCACAGCCTGCCAACAAATTGTTGTTCAGTACCAAAGCGAGAAACGATTACAATAAATATATCTTTGGCTTAAGAGTTTATAGCGGTCATTAACAACACCTATCTAAATATTCTAAAAAATCTATCGCGTGTACTGTTAAAGACTCCAATCAATTTTGTTTAAAATCCCCTAAAAAAAATATTCTCGGCATTTGCGAGATCCATTTAAATTGTGAAGGAATATTATGGAGTTGCTACAACTAAATCGATCTTTAAGAACTCACAAGCAAAGAAGTCCGCTAAATAGAACAAACCATTTTTATTTCTGCTTGGCAGCTCGTAAGAAGCGAGCATAAAAATGTAGAGTGTAAACGATGACAAATTCAGAGAATAAAAATAATATTTTTTCGTTATATTTGTAGACGATGAATTCTTAAGTAATTATTGATACTATTTAACATTACTAATTTTTAATAGTAAATGCGTTTTAATATTCTTGCTTCATTTTTTTTTATTTACTTTTCAAGTAGCCAGAGCCTTTTTAGGGATCTGTACCTCGAAAGAAAAAAAAGAAACACTTATAAAATAATTATATTGTCCGCCCGGCTATCTCTCAAAATCTTTTTTCTCAGGATCACGTTGATTATTTAAGTAAGGTTTTTAAATAATTTAAATGACTTGAAATGCCGAGACAGACTGATATTAGTTATTAAAAAGCATGTCAATGAAATTTTAAACATATAGAACAATAGCAATAATGTCAGCTCCATGTTATATATAAATTTTATAATGAAAATAATAAAGTATCAGTTAGTTGATGAACATTATTCTAAATCGATGCTATCTTCAAGATCCACTTTTGGATTTTAACCTTCATTGAATCCATTTGCTAATGAAACAATTAATAAGGTTTTATCGCGCCGCACATCAACACAAATGAGATGGTTTTAAGTCTAACATGCTTATATAGAATTGGGTACCTAGACATACATACATATCCTACTAGGTAATATTATAAATGCGAAAGTTTGTAAGGATGTGTGGATGTTTGTTACTCTTTCACGCTCGAATGGCTGAACGGATTTGTCTGAAAATTGAAACACAGGGAGATTGTGACCTGGATTAACATAAAGGGTGGTACTTTAAATCCCGATCGCACAACGGGTTCCTGCGAAAACGCAGGCGAAGCTGCAGGTAACAGCTAGTTAACTATACATGTATCATTCATTCGAATGTGTAATGATTCCACGGCTTACATAACAATGTAATTCAACCTGGAAATGTTATTTACTTTTTATTACAATCTTTCAAGTGTTTTTATTATTTTTTTAATAAAGAAAACTTTATGAAAATTTACTTGCAGAATATGTGTATTAAAGAGATGTTACAAAATTCTTAACATACCTATTTATTCTAACACCATAAGGTTTCGAATATTTTGATATGTACATATTTATAAAAATAATTATTTTTTTACAGATATTTTTATACCTGTTTGGTACAAGATTAATGATTAATCACAAAACAAATTTAAAATGTAAATAATTTTAAACCTAAACGGCAAAACTAACTCCTCGGCAACTAAGATTTCTGCAATTTAAGTTAGAAATATATTATTATTTATTATGATATTATTGTATCTGAAATCAATTTTTTTTTTCAAACTTCATTTGCATAAGAAATATAAGGTTTAAGTTTATGTTCCCTGGGAAAAGTATATATATATTTTTTATGATATTGGAAGGCAAACAAGCAGACGGATTTCCTGATGGTAAGAAATTCACGCCGCCTAGAGACACCAAAGTTGGTAATGGTGCGTCGCCAACCTGGGGCCGGGATGTTTGGCCTCGAGCAAAAGTAAGTTTACCGGCTACCTTACCCTCCGAACCGGAACACGTCATGACGTTATGGTGGCAGGAATAGGTAAGGCGGTGGTACCAATCCGGGCGAGTCACTGCTATACTCTACCACCTAGTCAGAATTCACGGTGTTAGTGACGGTGAGCCTTTGCTCGCCTTTTACGAGCTGCCTGGCAAGGAAGGCAGATGGTCTATTCTACAAAGGAGCCCGGACCAACACGGGGGAAAACTTTATGCACTAATACTGTTCAAGTTATGTAAAAATCATTTAAAATGTTCTTAGCTGGTCTACCAGCGAGTTTTGACAATAATACATATTTGTGTCGTGGTCTACGTATGAAAAACTTGTTCATAAATAATTTGATATCAATGGTAGTTAGTCGTCAAAAGTCTAAAATATTTAGTTGTCAAATAGACTATTTTTCCCAACTGCAAACTCCGTACAGCTCTCTCAGTTGATGATTGAATTAAAACAAGAATTGATA
>NJDD01003966.1:124075-151543 GCA_002245505.1 Calephelis nemesis
TTATTTAAATCTCGAGGATGTAACATCGAAATTATAATTATTAGTTTTAAACCATTTTTATTTGGGCAGGGGAATATTAGTTTAATGTCCTCGTCCATCCATCCATACCTAGTCCATCCTGTGCAGACTTGACAAACGCTATTATAATGAACTAGGAAGATAACAAAAGCAAATCTAGGCGAGTCGCAAAAACTACACGCCACCGACGTTCCGTAACCAAACAAGTTGAGAAGATCTAACCAGGGACATTCCCACATTCACTTCAAGGTAATTTCCACTGGGACCGACACAACTTCATTTAAGACAACATATTATGATAGCATTTTTACCCTCCTTGCATTCCATTAATTGACGATATTAATTATATCTGCTCTTCTGGTGGAAAGTGCTAAGTTTTTCCCTGAGCTAAACGAAGTTGCCACTTTCTGGCTCCTTCGGGCACTAAAGTAGCATACACACTTTGGGCAGTTAAAAGAAAATGTATAGAAAGTTAAAAGGAAGCCTACGGTAATAGGTATTTGTGACAAACATATTGTCATTAAAGACATTTTTATTTCTCAGCCCTTTTAATAGTCTAACTAAAACAAAAAACCAAAAATATCAAGATTTGCAAAGCAATCAAATCTTTAATAACTTAATTGCATAAACTTATCGAATCGTTTGTCTACTGAGCTACACAATATCATACACCGCGTAATTAAGTAGGTACTGTAGAAAACCATTTTACATAAAATGTTGCAGACTAGTCTATACAAGCTATGGCTCGAGCTGTCAAAATCTATCAGATGTTATAATATAGAGCCGAGCTTCTAACTCTACACGCTTTAACTCCACAAGCACATACGACGTATCCTCTCAAACTCTACCTTTAATTAATGTTAAAAAAAATAATGATACTTTCAAAAGCAAACAAACTAAACTGCATTACTGTTTTTTTTATTTCTAACTTAGTTTACATGACATGGTTGCCATTTTGTACAACCATATTTCAGAGAGCTATTTTTTTTTCAAGTCGTTTATAAACTGTGTCGGACAACATGGCGAACCACAAAGTCGTGTGCTCTTCCAATATCAGATGAGTCGGAACCCTGAGATCGATGTATGTAGATCCGAGCTATTAGCATATGCCATGTCTATTATTTCACGAATTTAGACTACAACATGTTCGTTACTGGGACTTGTGATTGGAATTGTTAGTGTGGGGAAATAATGATCTACAAAGTTCATTTGAAGATTTTATTTCCTGATAGTATAACACAACACACCGGTAACATAAACTTCGTTTATTTACTTTCGTGTTGGCGTAACATTACCTGATTATTTCTGATGTCAATGAGTGAATGCCCGCCTAAGTCATGTTCCGGTCTGCAGTCTACCCTTATCTTGTTTTCATTTTAATTTTGAATATTCAGTCGTGGTCGAGGCACCAACCCCTCGCCTACATGCCTAACGCCACCGATCAACCGCGAGTTTCGGTTTCGATTCTCTGCGAAGTATATATTTGTTTAATGAACGTGTAAATGTCTGTATTGCTGGGTCTGGGTGTTTAAAAATTTAGTTTGGTTATATTTAAGTATTCCCAAGTAATAGTATCGTTGACTAACACCCATAACATAAACATAAAGGGGGCATGGGGTCCGATCATTTTGTCCAGATACTTATTAATTTTATTCTAAGGCTCTTAAGCAACTCTTCAACAAATAATACTTGCTTTACAAAGTATTAATTTGTTAATATTGTTTATATATTACTGAAAACCCCATGTCCCCCCCTCTACCTAATCCTGCTGCCATGATGATCGTGTACAGTTACAGAGACTTGTACAATTCACACACTTCGACCTATAACACTAATAACATCTATGTTGTACATAGGCCACGCTCATTTATTACTATTTAGAGATCTGTATTATAAAAAAGAAATAAAATTAAATCCCACACAATTGAAATCATGGAGAACACTGCTCCTTTTCATACTATCTAATATTGTGAATGCATAAGTTTGTTATTTTGTCCTTTCACGCAGCAAGTTAAAAAGACGATATAATGGCATAATTGTATATAGCTACTAGGCTAGTTAGTGATATTACAGACTAATTTTTAATCCCGGTAAATAAACAGATCCCTCTGGTGTATGTAAGTTAAATTATCCTTAAAACGTCGCCGTAACCGCGGGCAACATCTTGTATACATGAAACGGTTTGCTTTGCACTCTTAAGTGAAACGAAAACCTTATGCAACTATTTAACCAGTGCAGATATTCGAGTTGACCACATACACTTCCTTTATTAAACACCTACTGCTGCTGTCAAACGATATGACTGATTGTGTGATTGCTACCAGGTAACGGTTAGGACCTATGATTTATCGTGTATACATATCCTTCTAAGTGTCCGACTTTACAAAGTTCCTCTTGTATAGCATGCTCTAATTCAAAACAGTAACAATATTTACTGGCCTAACCAATTGGCACTCCATACTCTCTGACTAATGTACACGTATAATTGGCGTAAAGATATGTATGTTTATGTAAGACGACTTTTACTCGTACGTTTAAATGTTTTACAAATTCCGGATTTTAAGTTATTTGGTCACTTTATACTGAGTGTTGTTATGTCTGTCTGTAATATCTAAACTGCAAACATTTTGACTTTGGAAAAACTACGGGACATTTTCATTACATGCTATATATAGCCCAATTTGACTATTCACATTCTGGCAAAACTTATTTTAATTAGGGGCAAAACCTAACATTGGAAACCCTTTAGTTAACGGGATAAAAAAGTTCCTATAATCCTCAAAACATAGAGCACCTACCAGCCAAATTCAGTTACAATCGGTTTAGTAGATTTTAGCATGTATCACAGTCACAATTCAGATAAAATTCTGAAAATGCTAAAAAATATTTGGCCACCTACACTTATTTTTTAAAATGTCTTTTATGTATAGAAGTCACATTTCAACAGTTCTATTACAAGTATTGATTTTTAAAGGAACATTACTATTATTATTAGCGTTTAACTCACTCTATATAGGTTATGGTCTCTTTCCCGAGTATCAAACGATTTGTATCAACTATTGTGACGTCGCTTCTTGTTAAGCGTGCATGTGTTCAAGATGAACGAAAATCCTTAAGAACTGTATGGTGAGAAATGTTTAGGAATGCTCGCAGAAAGCTTCGTTCTTACATGACTTAAATGCAGAGAAATCACCGTCTCTTCTGCTTCAAGCCAAGATCTATATTGATATGTTTCCTTCCTAGGCACTTGGTGAAACTCCAATTTGTAATAATTGGTATATGAATACATCTGCACTATTTCCCTTTATATATTTTGATGATCTAAAGATTAGATTAAAGTAATTATTAGACAAGAATAATTTGAATATCAAAATATATTTAGTTAAAAAGTAAAAGTGTATTCATATATTAATTATTGCAAAATCTTCACTCAGGTTCCATATCTGGATTCAACGTTATATAATATTTATTAAAAGTTATATTCTATTGTAGAACAACATGACATTATTGCTTATTTTTTAATTGCCAGTTTATCTGTTTGTTGCTTCATTCCAAACCACTAAACCAATTTATTACAGTAACATGAAAAGTAAGTATAATTATTAAGAAATACCTAAAATGGGATAGTTGAGATATTATATGATGAAAATCTATTAGCTGCAGCCGCGCAGGTGTAGCTGGGACCATTTGATGTTTTAAATGAAGTAATTAAGTTCATACAAGTTGTATGAAAATGTGAAGACCCCATTGCGTACTTACTCGTAAAATATTTTGAAAAATTGCAAGACATTTCAACTGATGCAGTCAGTTTAAATGATTAGAAATTTAATTTGTTTGTTTTGCCTTACTTTTATGACCGATATTTTTAAAACTGCCCATTTGAAAAGGTACTGCTTCTAAAAAATAAAAAAAATGAACACAATTGGCCTAAAATTCAATTTAATTTTGCCTTGCGTGGTTGTTTGGTGAATAATAATTGACTTAGTGATATTGCTTTGAAAACTATTTCCCTAAATATGAAATGATGTTAGCAAACATTAATAACTATGTTCAGAAGCAATTCTTACTTTTTTCAGTTTAGTGTTGTCAAAATACATATTTTTTAATAACAACTAGTTTAAATGTAAGAAATATAACTAATTTGAAGGGATGTAAGAAAACAAACGTAAATGTAAGAATGTATCAAATATGGATGCATACAAACCTATTTCGGTTGCAGAGTTTCGAGTCTTGAATTTAAAAGAATGTGAAAGAATTTTAATGATTTATTAAAATACTACTTTATCCCGAAGTACGTGTCGATGGCTCATTAAGAAACCAAAGCAGAAATAAAAATCCACGAACACAACTCTCTCATCCCAATCAGTGCCATATCACCGCTAAAAGAAACGTCTCGACAACAAATCAGTGACAGCCCTGTTTAACATTAACACACTGCTGTCTAGTTCAGAAAGCAACGTCGAAAGACTATAAGCACTGTCAATTGTTTTTGTTTAAAAAATATGTAAAAGTAAAATGTAAAAAAGTATATTCACGCCAATATTCACGGAGAGGTAGGCAGAAGCACAACCCACCCATTAATAAGCCGAAGACACTATGCTCCGCAATGTGATAGGTCAACCTGGCACAAATCCCATCCCGGGCAAAGTTTTTTTTTTATATAACATTGAAAATACTCATTTTCAATTTTTTTGATCGACCCAGGAATCGAACGAAATCAAGAAGTCAAGTTCGAAGGCGGAACACTAGATAATAGAATAGACTACAATTTAAAATAACATTAAAAAAAACGTTTTTTAAATTGTAACCGTGTAACAGATACTTTAAGTCTTCGATTATGATGAGAGCTTACGTACGTTGAGCTGTTCAGTTTAATTTTTAACAGTTCGTTGTAAGTTTTAGCAGTAGTTTTTCTTATGATACAAGTAAAACTCTACTTTTAATTTAACAAAAAAACTTGTGTGCTTTCTTATTCATTAAGACAATTATCTGTTTTTTATCAACAGACAGCTCTCTCTACTGGCGCATCCTAGGCCTGCATTCAGTGATTGTGATTATTCTCAATTTACTTGATCCGTGTGTATAATGTAAAGCCACACGACACCCAATTACTGAGGGTTGAAGAGCAAATTTTTCACCACGCCACCAACCCTATTTGGTTAACGCGTTCGTCAAAGAGATACTCTTAAGTCGCACTCATACAAACGCCGATCAAGTGGGGATTCTTAACACTCCAGTCACTTTATAAGGCACCGCGACTTAAATTAGTAGTTGCAATTGTACTATACAACTTTGCACGTCGTTAAGCCTTGTTCCCTACAGCGATTGTCAATCGGATTTATCAGGTTGTTTCTTGGATGTTTGTTTTAAATAGTGTTTATGTGTGAGGGTATTGCTAGGGTTGACATAAATAGATCATTCTCTCAAAACAGACCGCCTCGTTGGTCGAGTGGCTAACGTACACGCTTAACTACATCGACCAAACGCGAGGCTCGGGTTCGATTCCCGACGGGGGCAGGCATTTGTGTGATGAACATTTAGATGTCTGCATTTCCGGGTCTGGGTGTTTATTAAATATATTCTGGTATCTATTTAAGTATTTCTATGTATTAGTATCGTTGACTAACACCCATAACACAAGCATATAATATGCTTACTTTGGGGTTAGATCCAATTCGTGTGATTTGTCCAAGGATATTTATTTATTAAGTTTATATGTCACAAAATAGCAAACGAACGGGCAGTTCTCCTGCTTATGTGCAAATTTACCCTCCAGCCTTTGGGCTGGCTGTAGAGTTTTGACTTTTACATGATGAGCACTAGAAATGCGGTGGCAGGAATAGCTAAGAAAATGCTACAATTGCTAGCAAACAATCCATCCAAACGATACAATTACCTAATTTACCAGATTAACTACTTTATTTACAGAATAAACAACCAGTGGATGATAGGGTCGTAACATTTCGTCAGCGAAATATGAATTATAATTAACACTATTCGTTCTTGGCATACAATATATTTTTTAAAACAATAATCGTACAGTAAGCAAATGAAATATCTAACCCCCTTACAATACTTTTAAAGTACTTTAGAAGGTTAGTTATTTCAAAACCTCCTCCTTTTTAGAGTCGGTTCAAAAGTACTGCAGATAAGGAGGTGTACAGGAATCGTGACACTTGTCAGTCGATGGAGTATTCTGCAATGAACATAATATATAACTATGTAATGTATTGTGCTATGTATCTAATATATGTATTACTTAGGTTGATTTTTTGTTATGTGAGAGGACAGCGGACAAGTACACGGCTCTTCTGATGGTAGTTAAGAGATACCGTGGCCTATAGACAGTCACGCACCTGTAACATCTTAGGTGCAATTTGTCCGACTACCCTACCCTCTACGCCAGTACATGACAGAGTCTCTGTGGTGGAAAGAATAGATAAGGCGGTGGATCCCTACCGGATAAGTTGCCGCTTAGCAGTCTACCGCCAGTGGACTTGTTACTGGTGACCTATATATTTAAATAATAAAATGTAAATATTAAATAAATAATTTATTGAAAAAAAAGAAACAAATTTCAACAAGGAAAGAAAAAAAAATCAACAAGCACAACGGTCTGGCGCGTCTCTCGATGATGTACCAAAACCGTCACTCTACTATTACAATGAACTGTTATTTCTTTCAGACCAAATGTGTACAAGTGATACTGAAAGAAGTTTAAGCAGTGAGGTTAAACATTTTTTATTTACAACTAGCTATTCCCGCAAACTTTGTTCCGCCCGTTCAGTTTGTATGGGAAAAATTAAAAATGCTGTTTTTCCCAGTATCCTCATAATCGAACAGGATAACATGTATCCTATGTCCTTCTCCTGGTTCTAAGCTACCTCCCCACCAATTTTCAGCCTAATCGGTTGAGCCGTTCTTGAGTTATAAATAGTGTAACTAACACCACTTTCTTTTATATATATAGATTTAAAGATACAATTTACTTTTAAATATGTTTTTAAATAACTAAATTAGGCAATTATTTTGCCAATACATATTTATTTATTTTAATAATAAAATATATAGGCTAATCAACTTAGCGGACCTGGACCAAGTGAGGTAATAGGAACAGGAAACACGTAAGAATATTGCTAACTTCAAACTCATTATTAAAATATGTTTGCAATTATGTACCCGTCCTACTCCGTGCAGCTCCCGAGATCCTATGATTAATAGTATAAGCCACCTCTGAAAACAAACGTTGACATAGCACAGCACGGGCAAACGAGGGTTTTACGGACCGTTTTTCATGATGAAGAGTAGTGATTCGAGTGAAGTCCTAAAATTTTTGACTATTGTTAACACTCTTTCGTGAACAAGTTTACTGTCCAGACTGGAACAAGACAATTGCGAGCACCTACAAATTCTATGAGTTAGTTGTTCCTTGTTCAAGTTTCTTTGTTACAACTGGGTACAACACCAACTTCGTAATAAGAAAATACTACTTACAGCAAAAAAAAAATGGCGTTGAAGTTGGGATCGCAGAACTGATAATAACAGAATCAGTAAACTTTTCATTAACAGTTGTAGTTTTTTACGATACATTTTTGGTGGATGCGTCATCAGAGCTTTAAAGTTTGAAATAAATAAAAAGTAAAAAAAAGTATCTTCACGCCCATATCCCCGAGGATGAATAAATTTGAAATAAATAAATTCACTTTATTTTAATATTTCCAAGCAAAACTTTAAGATGAAGGAAAAAAGTGTTTATTTGTTTTTTATGTTATAAAACAGTGAACAAGCTGGCGGCTCTCATGGTGGTTAGTGATAATCATCTACCTCTGTTACTACTGCTACTGCAATATTTTATAGGACATTTGACAATAGACCCTAGCCTAGCATGAAACGCAAAAATGGCGAGCACTAACGCTGCGGCAGCAGGTAGGTATACAGTGACACTAAGGGCAAATTGGTGCCCAGTAGTCCACCACCTATTAAAAAAAGTTATTAAATGAAAAACTACCATAAAGTGTGTTACCTACATGTATTATATACATATATGATCAGTGTATATGATTATACGTTGGAGTTGTTAAAAGTGCATACTAGGATATCATCAAGTGTCGGTGACGGTAAGCATAAATTATGTAATATATTTTCGAGTTTGACTGTACATTGCTCTATTTTTAATGTCAGCTACTATCTCATAGAACAATGATCCTAAATAGACCTGCGCTGATGCGAACAAATTGGCGAGAAGTATCGCACCTAATGCGAGTTAGGGAGACTGACACAGTTTGATACTTGGAATTTATTTAACCTATTTATGAGCTGAAATCAAATTAAACATTACTACATATTTGTGTACACCTATCGCGAAATAAATTATAGCATAAAAAATTATTTACATATTTTTTTACCGAGAGGACATCGTCAGTTTCGATGGCACTAGAAACTAATATCTAACAACACAAAATAAATACACTTACCTGTACTGCTAACCGTTTCTAGTCAAATAGCTCAGAATAGACAAGCGTCCTTTTCATTATTCATGGTTATAACTAGATGATGAAAGACTACTCTACTACTGCGACTACTCGTACGGTATGAAGTTACTGTCCAACATTTTGATTCTGACCAACCAGCTGGCCAAATCACGTGACTTGCCTGTGTCGTATTCCATATTGGAGTTATGGATGACCTTAGGTTTGCAAAGTGCCATTAATAATGGACTCGTTGGTCGAGTGGCTAGTGTACACGCCTAACTACATAAACCGACTGCAAGGCTTGGTATCGATTCTCGACGGGGCAGGCATTTGTGTGATGAACATTGAAATGTCTCCATTAAATTTATTCCGGTATCTACGAGTATTTCAGTATTTCTATGTATTAGTATCGTTGACTAACACCCATAACACAAGTATTTGCTTATTTTGGTTAGATTCAATTCGTGTAACTTATCCAGGATAATTATTTATTTAATAACTTTGATGTTTAAAGGCGACGTTTACTTTCTTATCAACAGGAAATGCGTCCATGAAAAATATATAAAGTATCAAGGCTTACAAGTCACGTAGCGTATCTGGTGCGGAAACAATAGGGGATCAAATATACAAGCGGCTCAATTGGCCGGCTGTAATTTTCCCCTATTGTCTCTATTGCCCCTGTTCCCTATTCCCGGTTCCTTTATCCCGGGGGACGTCGTTACAACTCTTATAACATTTATGAAAGGTGATTATTATCATTGTCAGATAATTTTCGCGATTTCCTCCTTTTCCTTCAGAGGTATTTTTTCTGTAATTTGGGAGAGCGAATAGGTAGACATACTGTAGTCGAGAAGTTTTGAAATATTTACACATCATCCAAGGTGTTGAAAAGGTGTTTATCACCTGAGGCTGGGCGGTTACGTCTCTCGCGTCTTCCCCAAACTCCCCCCAACTTTTCCCCAAACTTTTCTCAAATTTACCCCAAATCTTCAAACCAGAAAACGACAATTGAACGCACTCACGTTATGACAACACCAAGTTAGTCTGTGGTTCAGTCACGAGCATAAATATATTACTATGGGGAGATTGGCAAAAATATCTGTCCCAAGAAAGAGTTCAATAATATATGTCTGCCTATACGCAGCAAAAATATCTGACATTAGCAGGCAGCATAATGAAGTGGCATCAAAATAATGTGATGAAAATGTGCATCAAATAATTGTGATAACCACTCGAGGCATAAATATGTGATCTCAACTAGGCGGCAACAATATCTGACATAATTTTATTTTCAATTAATTTAAAATTAACACAAAAAAAATTAAAAAATATATTTTATTTTACATCATTTTTAAACAATGTTACCATTGTCTTATACTACATTTATGTCTAGATTTATCTTGTATCACTACCGAATTGAATATTCATTTAAGTGGGTAGGTGATCTATTTAATCTGCAACAACCGTGTAACATTTATAAATTGTTTTATTGTATTTGACGTTAGTGGCGTTTGTCATCATTGTTCCGTTAATAGTTTATAAAATTTGTATTACCATTATTTTATTAATTGTCACATATAATGTCTTATCGTATAAGTGATCATTTACGACATCAAATAGTATCCATGTACGAAGATAACAAAACGGTTCAAGAAATCACAGATACATTAGGAATTTCCGTAAGTTATTTGAATTTATATGTTAATGGAAATGTTAGCTAATTTGTAAACGTCTTCAGAAAATAGATTTAAACCATAGTTATTGAAAACTTAATAATCTCAATAGACCCGACCCAACAATAAGTCGTGAATGTTTTGCAGACAATTGATAATACACGATACAATCCTACAAATATATTACAAGGAGGTCTGGACGTATCACTTGCAATGTTTGGGGCTGGATGTCGTCAGCAGGACCCGGTGAATTATGCGAGATAACTGGTCACCTTAACAGCGTGGAGTATACTGAAATAGTATCAGATGTTTTATTACCAACAACGCGTATCAGTTACCCTGAAATGGCACCTATCTATGAGTGACAAGACAATAGTTCAATTCATAACTCTCGAATTACTCGTGAGTGGTTTAATACTTAAAGATAGGTTTTAAAGTTAATTGACTTCCCTCCAAAGAGCCCCGATATTAATCCCATTGAAAATCTGTGGGGTTTAATGGTCCAACAATGGGATCCAACTCAAGCTAGAACCTGTAACTCTCTACGTAGTCACGCGTTTGACATTTTGGAGTCATTCCTAGGTTCGGAAGTGTGTAAAAATTTAGTTTCGTCCATGCAAGAAAGGTCACAGGACGTAATAAATACGAATGAAAGATATACTCGATTTTTATTCATTATATGCACATAATAATGAATTAAAATAATCTATAATAGTTTAAGTTCATTATTAAAATAAATATATTAAAAAAAAATCTAACGTGTTTTTTGTTCATATTCTTTCCTAGGTAAAATGATTTTTAACCGGCGCTTTAAATAATATCAAACATGTCATGGATGTTAGATATTTTTGCCACCTAGATATCACATATTTATGTTTTTTCTAAAGAATCAGTGCAAAATACAAAAATATAAAACAATACATATTTATGCTTCAAGCGGTTATCACAATTATTTGATGTACAGTATCATCACATAATTTTGATGCCACTCCATTATGCTGCCTGCTAATGTCAGATATTTTTGCTGCGTATAGACGGACAGATATTATTGAACTCGTTCTTGTAACAGATATTTTTGCCAATCTCCCCATAGTAATATATTTATGCTCGTGACTGTCCACTGTCGAGCGAAATAAACTACTACATCCAGTCTCTACACCACATAAAGTATTTTTAAACATATCGGGCTACACATACTTTAACTGACATTAAAAAAATTAACGTATATCATTACAAAATTAACAATAAAACAGAAAATAAGAGGTGAAAAATAGAAAGCACCAGCAGATGTGACCGCCTTGACTGTCGAGGGACTAACGTATACACCTAACTATAGCAATCATTCGCTGGGATTGAGGTTGATTACCGACAGGGTTTACACTGATGTGACGAAAACATATAATGTCTGTAATATCTGTGTCTGAGTGTTCGTATATTATTACGGTATTTATACGCATAAGTCGATATATTATTTAATTAATTATATTATGATGACACAGTGATCTAGCGGTCCGGCATCGATCTTGACTTCTTGAAGTCCCGGGTTCGGTCCCCGGGTCGGGTCACAAAAAAATTAGAAAAGGTATGTTTTCAATTTTCTAATAAAAAATAGCGTCGCCTGAGATTGGATATGTGCCCGGTTGGCGATTGGCTTGCCACCTATCACATTGTGGGCCTTAGTGTCTTTGGCTATTCGTGGGTTGTGCCTCTGTCTGCCTTTTCGGGGATATGGGCGTAAAGATACTTTATTTTATGTTCACCACAGTTTTGCCTATTTGTACTACCATATCGTTGGTGATTGTTAGCCGTCATTTCGGTTGAGGTGGAAGTTAGGAGAGAAATGTGTAAATAGGTGAGAAATGTGGTGATGCTTGCACTCAACTCAATTTTGGAAATACTTGTTTGTCTGTTTGCCTGTCTGTTACCGCGTCAAAAAGTACTGATATGGTTATCACTCGGTCTTCACTGTTTGAGAAGCAGAAATGCTACTTATAATTTAAGTTGTATTTATTGGAAATCGATTAAGTGCCTATAAGTGGAGTTAAACTTTATTAAAAAAAATAATACGCGGCTACTAATGTTTTCAATATTTTTAGAGCTGTTGACATCCTATTAATATTATAAATGCGAAAGTTTGTATGTATGGATGTATGGATGTTTGTTACTCTTTCACGCAAAAACTACAAAGCCGATTACGATGAAATTTGGTATGTAGGTAGCTGAAGACCCAGAATAACATAAAGGCTACTTTTTATCCCGGAGTTCCCGCGGAATTGGGACTTACGCGGGTGAAACCGCGGGGCGCAGCTAGTACTTATATAGTTCAGTAAGGTTCTTATTTTCAAACTTAATAAAAACAACAACCCGTCAAAATCGTTTAGATCTTTTTTGGAGGCATCAATAACAATAATGATTGTTAAGTATTTTTTATTATTCTTCAACATAATACGTTTTATATGAAAGGTTCGTTTGTTTAAACATTATACAACTAAGAGACATCCGCCTTCTGAACACCCAGTATAAAATAGCCAAGTAAACAGTGGTGTTCACTTATCGTGTATCTTTGTGTAGGAAAGTGTTAAATCGTTGCGATTATTTTGATTGCCTCCGGTGGCCGCTTAGGAATCTCGTATGCTTTAATTACTCGCCTGAGATCTGTCCAGCTGATTGCGGTCCGCTCTCCATTAGTAACTGACTGGCTCGCTGAAATGCTCTTTTGTCTTGCTCCGAGTTTTTTGATGCGACTTTTTGTAGATCTGTACAGTGAACCTCAAAATTCTTCGCTTAAATAAAATTGTCGATAGGCTGAATTTTTTTTTGTTATGATACTGGAAGGCAAACAAGCTGACGGATTTCCTGATGGTAAAAAATTATCGCCGCCTAGAGACACCAAAGGTGACAATGGTGCGTTGCCAACCTGATGCCTGAGGCCTCGAGTAAAAGTAAGTTCACCGGGTACCTTACCCTCCAAACCGGAACACGTCATGAAGTTACAGCGGCAGGAATAGGTGAGGCGGTGGTACCAATCCGGTCGAGTCGCTGCGAAACTCTACCACCTAGTGTAGTGTAGAAGTAGTTTATCAACTACACTTTTGTTACTGATAACACAGAAAAGTGACTTGCGAACTGAATTTTATCTATAACCAAGTCAAGTTTTTTAATGGAAGTAGAACAAAAACTTTTTCGACAAACTCTAATCATTCGGCTTGGAAAAAATATTATCACAGCAAGACGTATCTAGTAAATAAGTTACTAAAAACTGTTCATTTGATTAATTGATAGTAAGTAATATTTTTTTTTGTTACCGATTATTGACAAAAAAAGTCCTAATTACCTAAAAAGTTTTGGGCTCACTACAAAAAAGTGTCTTTTTTACCAAAATTTAATTCCTCATCAACTTTAAAATGAAAAAACTGTTCAATATACATATTTCTTTCCATTGTAGATGCTTGGCAAGAAACGGCGTCTCAACTAAGTTGAATTGTGTCGCCAAAATCGGAGTAAAGAAAAAAGAGCATAAATAATCCCATAAATAGTTTAAAATTGTATTATCGTTAAATTTGATCAGTAAAATGTTTTAAAAATTGTTTATCTGTTAGGTAATTCATTTATATTATTATTTAAATATGTAAACAATCAAAATGCTGAAAAAAAGATTTTTCATATTTTACGAACACCTCGTTTTTACACTTACTGCTTAAATTTAAATACATTCAACATCGTTAAGAATGGCACACATGTCATGTTTCACAACAATACTGGTTACAACCTCTCACACTGCTATCTATTGGCTCAACAGCATGAGACATTTGGTAAACCCAAAGTCTACATTTTATTGCAGATCAGACTTGAGATTATTGCAATTAACCAACACGGAAGCTGTCATTTAGGAGCATTTTAAATACGATTTTTACATTTCTGTGATATGGGGCAAATAAGTATCTTCACGCCCGTGTCCCGGAAGAAACAGCAGCAGACACCTAGCTGAAAGTAGTTAATACCACAAATTACTTAATCCCACAATGTGATAGGTGGCAAACCTATGTCCTATTGCCACCCGGACATTTATCCGATCCCGAGCAACGTTATTTTATTACAAAATTGGAAAAATACATTTTGAGTTGTCCACCTGGACTAAGGAGGTTTTAGAGCAAGCTCTTCGAAATCAAATGATAGATGAAAAAGAAAAAAAAGGAAAAGTGTGGACAGGAATTTGGAGGATTTTATTAAAATAAAGTGCGATTTGGTGTGTTCCGTGGTGATTTCTTAGACAATGGTGGCGAGGGACGAGATTCGTTGTCTGTCAGGCTTATCACATTCTGTGTCATTTGGAAGACCTATCTCTCTTGTTACATTATTAAATTTGATATGTATATCGTTTCAGAAGGATCTCTATAGGCGACTTAAAACTAAGTTGCCTTATTAGTAAAATATATGTATTAAAATGCAGATATAGTTATAGAATTTCGCTTAAAAAGAAATGGCCAGTAAACTTGCTTGAGTCGAGACTGAGCATTTCGCCCAATATTGTAAAATGGAACAAAAAATCTAATAAAAGTTTTGGCTCAAGCAGCAATTTGTATTTTTCACCACTAATAATATTAAAATACTTTTACAGTTGTTTAGACCCAAGATGACTCTGCTTAAATAAAAAAACGGCGGGTTACACTCCGAGAGTGCCGGCAGAAATGAAAACTTGAACATTAACGTTGTGCATTTTTGATATTTGGAATGGTTAGGGAATAATTTTGCACGGATTGCTTTAATTTTCAGTATAAAAGTACTATCATTTATGTCGTAGAATACAATATTCATTTATTGCGCTATCGTACACAAACATGACAATACGAATATTCGCGCAAGCGCACTGCGCCGTATTACGAATTTTTGTCTTACGAATCAGGTCATGTGTCCTGACGCGAGTTTAGAAGTTTTTCCCTATTCCAAAAAAGTGCGCAACGCCGATAAAGAAGTTTTCAATTCAACGTAGTCCTAAATTTATACCAATGAAATAAAATATAGGTTCTTACAAGGCTTATATAAATTACATTAAATTGGACGGATTCATCGTACGAATCAAATAACAGAACAACTACTGAAACTTTTGAAATTTTGGATATAAAATAACATGTAGCGTTACTTAATTAGGCGAAACCGCTAGTATTAAATAAAGATATACCTAAGTAACAACAAAATTGTTTTAAAAAGTTGTCTTAAAGTCAACAAACTTTCGGCATCTGCCCTTTACAAAGCAGTAGCCGAAAATGCTAATTCGAGCCCAGCACTCTTATGCAATTTCGTTGTTTTCTTATTTTATAACTTTATTTTTGTAATGGTACTTTTATTTATCTTTAAAGGATAGTCTGGCGTTGTATCAAAGAAATCGAAATAATTGAAGTAATACTGTATCGATAGAAAACTTATTAGTAGCTAGTGGCCCGCCCCGGCTTAGCACGGTTATAAAATATACGTATAAATCTTCCTCTTAATCACTTTACCTATTAAGAAATCGCATTAAACGGCATTACACAACGGCGTAGTTTTACAGATTTAAGCATACAAAGGGACAGAGGAAGCGACTTTTCTTTATACTATGTAGTGATGATTATATACTTATATTATATATTATATACTTGCTGAGGAAAATGTAGCTAAGTCTTATTTTTTTATTCTAAGTTTTTATTGTTTTTAGTTTAGTTCAGTAAACATTGCTAAAAAAAGATCTTTTTTTAAAAATAAATCTAGATTTAGGGTTATAAAACTAACTATTGTCAATATCATACATTTTATTAACATAACATGTTTATATAACAATTAACAAATGGTTGTTCGTCTCAAACCTATGCATCTACCTTTTTGTATATTTTGTTGTTTTTACCCCGATAGAAAAAGAAAGATGAAATAAGTTTAACGTGTATGTTTGTCTGTCTGTCAGTGGCCGTTATAACGAATGAATCGATTTAATGAGGGTTTTTTTTTTTGTTTGAAAGCTAATTTAATCGAGATGGTTCCTAGTTGCATTAAGTGTAGGTTTTGTGGGGGAATATCAAAGCTTTTCAATTTTATTGTTATTCTGAATATATACTTACAGTAAACAAAAACAGGTACCTACTCGTGTGCTCTTAGTTTTAATCTTAAAAAAATGTGCGTTCTCGAAGCAACAGTGCCTTAGATAAATGCAAAAGTTTGCCAGTCTCTCTTAATCGTACATTTTCTGGGCTAAAGCGCAAGGCCGATTTTACTGAAGTTTTATATGCATGTATTTACAGAAACGACTTTAAACACAGACTTAAAAAAGTCCTTAACTATTCAATTAATTAATGGGAAAAAGGAAAAAATTGAATGAAAATATATTCTACGCTGACAAAATCGCGAATTACCAGTTATTAGTATCTTCATATGATTGGTTAATTTTGGCTTCGTATGCTATATTAAGACCTGTATATAAAATAATCTTTCTACAAAAACCTGCCAAGAAACATGCATTCCTGTGGTCATCGCGCACTCGCTATGCTATCCTCGCGAGGTCCCGATGGAGTGTCGTGCGCCCTGATTGGGTTCGTGAGCAGACACAAGATATTGTTCTTTTAAGGTGCACCGCTTGATTGAAAGCTTTTAAAAGTAAGAGCGTGTATGTTACTGTATTGTTTTAAGACATGCGATGGGAAAGTTTGAAACTTAAATGATTGTATTTATTTGAATATAAAAAAAAAAACATAAAACACATCTTCAGGCCTGTATAAAGAAATAGGTAGATATACCTCAAATTACAATTTAAAATATCCAGAATTACCCCATAGTATGGGGTGGCCGATCTATTTCCAACGGGGCACTTATCTAATCTCAAAAATGAAAAAAAAAACTTGATTTGCCCGACCCGAACGCAAAACGATAGAGGCGTCTTTTTGAATGTGATAATTGCAACAAATTCTCATGAAGATAGAAATAGGGTTAAAAATTATAAGCGTTGGTGCCAATTCTGAATCCAGATGAGTTGTCAAAACCGCCATTCTATAAAGTTAGGGTGTTAATTTCCCAAAAGCACACTCATCCCTTATGATCAAATTATTAGATAAGCATTAGGTAATAATCACATTGCTATGACAATTATTGTGATATTTATTGTGACATTAAATTTAACATAGGCCACGTTATAGCAAGCTGCAGCAGGCGAATACTTGAGAACTTTCTAGTATCCAATGTGGTATCAATGTCTGTAGAATAATAATTATATTTTACACATAATACATTAATTAAAAATACTAAGAGTGTGACTATTTTTTTGACAAATACAAGGCTTATTGAGATTTCAAAATTAAATGTTACCTAATTTTTACCAATTCAATTTTGATGTAATTTCGTAAGACCATTTTTTTTATGATATTGGAAGGCAAACAAGCAGACGGATTTCATGATGTTAAGAGATTCACGCCGCCTAGAGACACCAAAGATGGTAATGTTGCGTTGCCAACCTGAGGCTGGGATGTTAGGCCTCGAGCAAAAGTAAGTTTACCGGCTACCTTACCCTCCGAACCGGAACACGTCATGACGTTATGGCGGCAGGAATAGATAAGGCGGTGCTACCAATC
This sequence comes from Calephelis nemesis, assembly GCA_002245505.1. Taxonomy (NCBI): domain Eukaryota; kingdom Metazoa; phylum Arthropoda; class Insecta; order Lepidoptera; family Riodinidae; genus Calephelis; species Calephelis nemesis. Next base: position 141,827 of record NJDD01003966.1, read on the forward strand.
TGGGCGAGTCGCTGCGAAACTCTACCACCTAGTCAGATGTCACGGTGCTAGTGACGGTGAGCCTTAGCTCGCCTTTTACGAGCTACCTGACAAAGAAGGTATATGGTCTATTCTACAAAGGAGCTCGGACCAACACGGGGTAAATAAAAAAAAAACAAGGGTTGAGAGTGGACTGCTAGCCCTTAAACAGACCTCGACAGTATTGATCAGCGGTGCTTCCAAAATAGTTACATTTATATATTCAAATTGCCTTAACAACCTACTCTAAAATATGTATGTGCTCGGTTGACGATAGGTTTGCCACCTATCACATAGACTTACGGCCAATGTTAATAATGAATCTCAATCTAATGCATTTCAAGCAATCTAGATAGCTGCGTATCCGCCGGCCTATCCCAAACCTAATTGCCATATTTATCCTGTCCACAGATATGTTATTGGCAAGCGATAACATAAAAATGGATCAAAACATCAATCTTGGACAGCGAGTTTTGGATTAGGATTTATTATTAATAATGGCCGTTAGTGATCTTCAGGGTTTTTATTGTGTGTAAAGTCCTGGTAGGCCCCCTATTGTAGCTCCCTTGTTTATCGGGTCTTGATATTGTATCACGTAAAACAAGGTCGTATTTTTGCGTTAGCAAATTGTGTCAATGAAATAATATTGCTCTAAGGCGTCACGGTAAAACCCCAGGTGCGTTGTAAACTGTTTAACTGTAAAATGACGGGCAACAGTAATAAATCAAGTGTAAAATATAAAACTGTGACAGCTGAGTCATGCCAAACAAATTGCAGCCAAGACATAATCATAGTTTTGTAATAAGTCACAATCTAGATTCTAGGTCTTCTCCAATTAAAATGCGTGAATTCAAGCCTACAGTTCCAGTAAAACGTCGCGTATTGCCAAACGCATGCGACAGTGCAATGACCTGCATACCGACAACCTGATCTATGTGATGACAGAGTGGTTGTTAGCTGCTTTGCATGGTACAAGTCATAAGAGATCTTACCTTTTCTGTATATCTCTATTTTCTGCTCTAATAGTTTGGTATAAGTCATAAGCGATCTTCACTTTTTGATGTTTAGGTGTTAGCTATTAAAGTAGGTATTATACACACGCGAAACAATGCAACGAGTTGCGTGCCAGCAACCTGATCTATTTGATGACTGCTGACAGTATTGGTTATCACAAGAAATATTGCGTTTCTATATGCTGTCTCTATATATATTGCTATAAGTCATAAAACATATAGCTTTTGTGTCATAGTGGCACAATTTACTTCAGTTATGAAACCCAAATTTCACATATTAATTTATTTATTTAATAATTTAATGTACACATACCAGTATATTAATATATATAGTATAATACCTATAGTTAATAATAAATTTTAAGAAATGAATATGTAAAATTACACAACAGGCGACCTTTTCTCTCGGTGAGTTTTATTCCAACAAACAAATCAAAATAAATGTTGAACATGCGATTATGCAAAGGCTTAATGTATAAAAGAAAACACTTAATAAAAATATTAAATTTGAACAAAAATAAATCGGTTATGTGGACTAACTAATGTGTCGACATTCTAATCAATTACTTATAAAAAGCTTATTTACATATCCTAGTTTTTGTAATGACAGAATACTTATTAGCTGCTGCACATGTTTATTTCAATGCATATTGTTCCTTTTATATTCACGTAATTTATTTAGTTATGAGATCCACATGCAAATATGGCGTTTTACTAAATGCAAGCTATAGTAGAGCATTGTACGAAATACAGCTCGTATTTTGAAAACTTAATTTGTCTAAGTACTACAGCTACTATGTATAGTAAGATATATAAAAACCTTGGCTTTTTAATCTGTTCCGTAAAATGTTTGTATATTTGACCTTTCCTCCATGTCGGCACCGATTTTGAAATATTTTTTTTCTTTGAAAAACCTAACTTTTGAGGTGCTCTCATCGGTAAAAAGACTTAAACTGATGACACCATCTCAGTAAAAACAAATACTTAATAAAACAAGTAATAAATAGTGTTTGTATACAATGATTTACTTTTTAAAACTAAATTTGGCATTTTTTAGCTGTTTTATTGCACTTAAATTATCTATATTCTGTAATGCTTCTTTAAACAGTATGTTGTTAGAAATAGGTAGAAGGTTGACAAAATCAACGCTAGCTCGATGTCGTGGAATAAGATGTGGGTGCAAATGCACTTATAAATAGGGAATCATAGAACATTGCAAAGATAAGAAAGAAAGTAGATGGGTGGACTTCAGATTCCACAAGTAACAACAGGGATTCTAGTATGTTCGTGATAATCAAACCGGGCGAGTCGTCACAGTACTATAACATCTTGTCTGACTAACTGCACTGAAACAATCTGGCAATTTAATTTCAAAAATAACCTTAACGACCACCTCGTTAGTCGAGTGTCTAGTTTACACGCCTAACTACATCGATTCCCGACGGGGACACGGATTTGTTTGATAAACATTTATATGTATGCTTTTCTTGGTCTGGGTATTTTTTAAATATAATCTGGTACTTATTTTAGTATAATAGAAATAAGGCTATCCGCTTTCCCTACCCAGGCAATTTCCTGTATGGCACTCTGCTACAACTAGTTTTGTTGGTAACGAACCAGCTAATTTACGAGCTGCGAGGCAGGAGACCCGGACAACCGGAACACAGTGAAAATATTATAGAAAAAATATGACATAAATTCTAAATTAGACCACTAGAAGTTCAGTGATAATGGATTTTATGTCAAGTTACTTGTAACATCTAATATTCTTAGTTCAACACTCCTTTTAAATTTGTGTGGCTTAAAATAAATTTGAAAGCGTTTCATTTGTACCACAGTTACGTAACTGCAATAGTCCATTCATTTCCAAGATAGAATAAAAAGGCTCGAGCTTACTTTTCACTTCATTTGCAAACTTGCAATATTACTCATTATAAATGGTCCTACGACATATTTATTATTAATAGATTTGCGTAGGGGACGGAAACAGAAGAAAGATTCACACTGTAGCGCTTGATATAAATACCTACTATGAAATTGTAAATTATGAATAGTCTGGACGTTGGACATATTCCACAAAAATATAGACGTGTTATTTAAACGCCTCTCATATACATTTTTTAAATACTTTCTGTTTGTCTGTTTAATCTCACATCGTGAACAAAGTATAAGCGACTTTGCTTTGAATGAAGATAAAGTGAGGTTCCAACAATAAAACATATTGACTACTAAGAGTAGTGTCTACATTTTTAATTCATTTTGAAATAATTATTTTTTTTTTAATATCGCGTTTAAATAAATATTTCTAGACAACCAACACGTAAAGATCTAATTTGAAAAATATTTACTGCTTTTAATTTCTAGTGGTAAGATAGACCTATTTTTTTAACTTAATTAATTTTTCAATCATTCGGTCAGTTTAGTTTAGTAGTCATCCGAGACGTGAACATACAACAATCCTTAAACTGGTACGAGTTTAAAAATAATCAATCCTGTTTATTAGAATATTTATTTTCGATACAAGTTTTTAACATATTGATTATATTATGTATAAATAATTATAAAATGTAGGTTATTTAGCTAAACAGTGACCGGTCGTTAGACAACAGGAAACATTAAGAATTTCTACATCAATTTTTATATTTATCAAACACTTTATCTCAAAACGAATTACGATAATCGATTGAAATAAATCTTGGTAATTAAAAGGAAGAAATATATACCTGCGGTATTTGAAGTTATGTCTTTATTATTGGATGATACAACATGGTGTTTTTCATAGATTGCGACACGGCAAGTCTTACTTAATCAAAGTAAGATTTTGAAGAACTTTTAAACGTTTTTAATGAATATCTCGTCGCCGCTGTGGTCTAGCGGTCCTGCGCTGCGGGCTTCGGACTTGACTTCTTGAGATTCCGGGTTCGATCCCCGGGTGGGCCAAAAAATATTAGAAAACGTATATCTTAAATTTTCTAATAAAATCAATGATTGCTCGGGATTGGATATGTGCCCGATTTGCGATAGGATTGCCACCTATAACAGTGTGAGACGTAGTTTCTTCGACTAGTCGTGGATGCCCTGGTTGTACCTCTGCAAACCTCTTCGGGTATATGGGCGTGAAGACTTTTAAAGAATACTGAATCTATTTATTCAACAGCAATTACAGTGAAATTTTATACCTATTTTCGTAAAAATAGAACTTCAGAGATAATATCTTTACTATTTTATACAAGTCGTATTTTTGACAGATGACAGTATATTATGAGGTTAGTGTACACGTGCGACCTGAGTGCGCACTTGTGTGTTGAACCTGTGCCTTTATTTCAGTGTCTGGATATTTATCTGTATTGACCGCCTCGTTGGTCGAGTGGCTAACGTACACGCTTAACTACATCGACCAAACGCGAGGCTCGGGTTCGATTCCCGACGGGGGCAGGCATTTGTGATGAACATTTAGATGTCTGCATTTCCGGGTCTGGGTGTTTATTAAATATATTCTGGTATCTATTTAAGTATTTCTATGTATTAGTATCGTTGACTAACACCCATAACACAAGCATATAATTTGCTTACTTTGGGGTTAGATTCAATTCGTGTGATTTTTCCAAGGATATTTATTTATTTATTTTATTTATTTATGTATCTCAAAATTTTGTAAAAAAAACCTTTTTTGCTATGCACGAAGCACCTGCCCTTACATTACCCAGCATCACTTAAAATCAAATTTACGAGCCGTTAACAATACAACAATGCAAGAAATTTTACATCATTTGTTTTGTTCAAAATTCTAATGCATCCGTTGTCTCATAGTTATCTTTGAGATTCATTTAGTTTTTTATATTCTAACGGTTCACTTTATCATTCCTACATCCATACCTTTGCGATTTCCCAAAAGTTGTTTTGCTGCTTATTAGCATTAATTCTCAGTTCTCGATGTTAAGTTATGGAACTCACTTCCTACTGAAATTCGTGAATATAAAACCCTTGTTTCCTTCCAAAAAATTAAGGACCATTTTTTTATAGTCATTTGTGTAGTTTTATTTTAGTTTAGTTTGCCCCCTTGTTGGTCCGGGCTCCTTTGCAGAATAGACCATCTGCCTTTCTTGCCAGGCAGCTTGTAAAAGGCGAGCATAGGCTTACCGTCACTAACACCGTGACATCTGACTAGGTGGTAGAGTTTCGCAGCGACTCGCCCGGATTGGTACCACAGCCTTACCTATTCCTGGCGCCATAACATCATGACGTGTTCCGGTTCGGATGGTAAAGTAGCCGGTAAACTTACTTTTGCTCGAGGCCTAACATCCTGACCTCAGGTTGTCAACGCACCATAACCACCTTTGGTGTCTCGTTTGCCTTCCTATAACATAAAAAAAAGTATTGTACCAATTATATGTTTTGTATGTTTATGTATTAAATAGTTATATTTAGCATAGATTTGTACAGGTAGGTCTACTTAATTTGCTTACTGTTTTACTTTGACATGTTGGTTCGAAGAAAATTCTTTTATTAGAAATACGCTCGCCCTTTGTACTTTTAGCCTTAAGTTATCCTTCTGTTATGCACAATATAAAGTTAATAACATTATAAATAATAATAATTATTAATATAGTAATAATAATTAATAATTATAAATAATTTATGAAAGACAAACTAAAAAGTATTTAGTATTTGTTTCCTAAATTTTTTACAGTATTTAAACACTCCATATTTTAATGTATTCACATATATTACATAGTTAAGTTTTGGTGTTCAATATATTACATATGTGAACAATTTAAACTAAATTCTAACAATTACTATTACACTTAATGTAGTGAACATTTAATCAGGACTTAATTAGATATAACAAAATGGCTAATATTTTATAAGCGCGTCTTGTAATTTTAGGTGACTAATCTTCAAACACTAATATTCCTTTAATATTACGATGTATCGCAATAAATAATATTATACAAATAAGCCATAGATAGAATAGCACCCCGTGTCGTAATCCGTGGAGAAACGTTCCAAAACATAGACAGCAGGGCTAGCAGGTGACACATCTAAAACATAATTAGACATTACTTATTCAGTTTTGATAGGTTTTGGTATTTTCTTCGAATCATATTACGCGGTGTAGTGCAGTGGTTGTGGTACAAATGTCGGTAATCGTATACTAATTATAGGAAAATTATTATTTCTGTCATATTAAACGGTATTTACAAGTTTTAAAGGATTGTTTTACTACTTTGAATATTAGGTTAACTATTTAAGATTTTTAACTATTTATTATAATGTGTTTATCTAATTATTATTTTATTTAAATTTGAGATTACATTACGTTTGTACAAAACGCTAATGTTCTGCTTTGAGTTAATAAATATACATTACAAAACCTACTATATTACATACTACTGGTACCGAGAATAATTCCAAACTACTTTCACTGGATAAGCATTTCCTTTGACGTTTACAAGAATAGTTAGTTTGATTAAACGGGCTGGGCTGATTAGTGAAAACGTGAGAAAATGTACACGGAAACCTGTCATGTGTATACCAAGCGTTATTATGTCCTATCTACGATGGACAGTTTAGTGTACACAATCAAATTTACATATAGCAATCGACTTTTGGATTAAATTCAAAGCTTTATATATAAAAATGAATACCCATTTCCCGTGATCATCGCATCACGCCTGAACGAATGGACCAATTTTGCTAACTACTTGTTTGTTGTGTTGAAAAGAGAAAAACCGTGACAATCGCAGGGCAATTGGGAAAAACAATACTTACTTATTTTATGAGGACAAACGTAACGTAACTGTGAAAGTCAAGCGAATCGAAGTTCGTTGTTTCGGCTGGTTAACTGTAATAAAAATGCAAAATAAATATTATAAACGAAAGCTCAATTTTTGATGACTTACTGTCAACACTATTTTGATAAAATTTTGAATCGGGAATATACACCTTGTCCATGCCATTTCTTTTTGTATGTGACATGTCTGGGAACAAGCATATGGCTCTCCTTATCTTAAGATACCTTTTTTTGACTTCCACTGCCTCGGCGAGTGGCGGCGCTAGATCTCTCGACCCCCGTCGCGCAGCCCCTCTCAACAAGCATATCGCCAGAAGTGGTGCACGGAGACACAGCGTGGTAACAATTCGGGGCTCCAGTGGCAATAGGCACCCTCGTACCTGCAGAAAGATAATCATGACCTGGGAGGGGGGAAGATGAAAAGCCCAACTTATTCCTCCGTGGGCCTCACTGCCGGCACCCCACGCGAGCCAGACGGCCTCTGCCAAATCTTCGTGGGGATTTCGCCAGGAAGGAGTACTAAGTAACAGCCGTCCTGATCCAATTTGTTTCGCCGGGGGCTCACCTGACCCCGGCTGCTCAGCCCTCCCGCCACAAGGCGTCGGCGATGTTAGTTATATTGTGTACAATATCCGTAGACTTGTAAGTCTACCGTTTACCTATCCTCCGGTCCGGAACATGACAAGTGTCATTATGGCGGAGAGTGTCATTAAGGTGGATCCCTACCCAACAAAGCACTGCATTACACTCTAGCACAAGTGGTCTTGTTAGTAATGACTATTTAACCTGTGCTCGCCGCTTACGATCCGTGTGGCAGAGAGACAGATGGTCTATTCTACTTAATGGATTCGGACTGCCTTTGCTATGACGAAACATTGCAGAATAGACCATCTTGCCTTGCTGCTAGACAGCTCGTAAAGGCGAGCACAGGGTTACCGTCACTAACACAGTGACTTTAAGATAATTGATAGAAGTAAGCGTTACTTTGCAGAAATCCATACTTAAATATATATAAAATTATTTACTTTGTAATTTTAAATTTTCCGCTTTGAAAGTTTTTGAGTTTTTAATAGTGTGTGTAATGTTGGTGCTAATAAAACAGTTTAGTGGTATGTGTTGTGTGGCGCTGTATATATTTGGGAGTTTTAGCTTCCGATAAGTCCATTTCATTCATAGCGCACTATTTTGCCTGTTTTGTCACGCCATAATGCGTATACATCTTTTGGCCGAAAATTGCAAATTAAATAATTTTATTTGTATTTACCATGACTTTAGACTTATTGCCAAGCACTAAGACGATGGAAGCACGACCATGTACTAACCAATCAAAATGTTATAGAAACCTTGCCAACTAGGCGCTTAGATGTTAAACCCTTGCGTTAGTAAGTTTACCATAACTCCCTCTAATATATGCTAGAGCGGCAGAACTAGGCCACCTGGTCTGACGGATTGCACCAGAAAAATAATAATACACTATACAAAAAAAAAAACAAAATGAGGACAAGTATTAATCGATTTCGTGTTCCTATCAACAAAGTTCAACGTACAGTACAAAAATGATTAATTATCCATACAACGATATCCATATTAAGTCAAAGTAATTAGTGCTAACATACCCAGGTCCAGCACCACAATGTTACATGTTACTTAACAATAAATCACTTGGTCCACTTTCCTAAATTGATATTGTAATCCGTTCCACTGTTTTGTTTTTGTTGTTGAATGTATGAAGACGTCTCCGTGATGCGGCTTCGTTAAATTGCTATCGTTTGTTATTCCCTGGTCGTGGAGTAGCTATTGTTCTAATAAAATTTTAAAAATAAATTCTTAAAACTACGACTATGACAATGTTTACTAAATTAAAACAAGTGCTTATTTGATTTAGAATTTATTCATAAACACTGGAAGTATCTATAGCATATTTTTATTTTTATTAATTATAAGTTTTGTTATATAGCCCAGGGGGGTTACCATAAGCTCTTATAACAGTATTATTTCCATCTTGCTAAATGTCTGCATTTATAAGCAACTTTATGGTTTACGTCATAAGGTTGTCTTTCTCCGATGACAATTAGTATTATTAAAATAGTACTGTTTTAAGAGCTTATGGTAACCCCCCTGATGATGCTTGTGTAGCGAAAGCGGTTGCCAAAACTTTAAAAATAAAAAATCAAAATATGTTGTGGAAAGTACAAGTGTTTATGAATAAACTGTTTCAAAAATGGAATTCCACCGAACACCGACGATAAGAAGTAGAGAAACTTATTTGATTATTCAAGTCTAGGAGTACAATGCTATGTGCTAGTAATGACTGGCGGCAGTTTTTTTTATGTGAAAACTTCTTTATCGGCGTTGGGTATTTTTTGTGATGGGTAAAAAATGTTAAACTCACGTCAGTACACATGACCTGATCGACAATTCGTTAGACGAAGGGAGAGTAAAACCACAAAATAGAATATTTTTTATTCGAAGTAGTTATTCAAGAATACGTTTATCGAAAGTCAATAAATTGTGTACATATAATTCAGTATGTTTTCGCCGCATTTCATACTGTTATTTCTGTTTCACCGGCTGGTACATATTCTCATGACATAGCTTGAAGATCTCGAGAGGCGAATGCACTCCGCGAAAAGCGCGATATATATTTTTTCTGTTCTCGAATCTTTCGAAACGAAATCTCGAATTTGTCCTGTAAAACCTATGATCATGAAACTTGTATGAAACGGTTTCTAATTAAAATATTTTAAGGTATACATACATAATAAATTTAACAGAGGTATAATACATGTGCTCCGCCTTTAACTTATACGAAGATAGAAATAAGTTTTGGTTGTTTGGATAAGACTCGGCACCACAGCATTGTTGATAAATATCTTCCTTCTTCTTCCCTGT
>NJDD01003966.1:163819-179583 GCA_002245505.1 Calephelis nemesis
TTTGAATGTTCAATTAACAATTTCATACATTTTCGGGTTATTTTATACTTCAATTAATTTTAATTAAACATTTGAAACTTCCGTTTCTTATTAATTCCAAATTTGTTTTCATGAAAAACTTCAGTTTAGCGCAAAATCAGTTATTTTTTTTTCTCTGATAGCAACTTGTTCCTAAAGTGTTATCTACCTATCATATTTGCCATCGGAAGTGCAGCTAAAGGAGTTATTTACATTATACCACTGCTGAGTTTCACATGCTAGCATCGGCTGACCCCTCAATAGGTCCCTCAACCCTCATAATACGTTGCATTTATCAACTGAGGAACTCTAGTCAACTTTGGCCTCGCATTTCATTATTTTAGGACTCCGAAGTATAACTATTTGGAGACTGCCGGAGAAGAGATTAGAGAAAAATTACCCTTTACGAATGCTTGGCAACGTAACTACCAGGCTTTTAGTATTGCAGCTTTCTGTGATCAGCGGAAATCACATACTGTCTGTCACCTCGTCTGAAAAAATAACATCTCAAAGTATGCAAAATGGCACACATACCTCTTAATGTACCAAGGGTGTCCTATAGACAACATTAAGGTGTTGTAGGTATGTCACTGTCCAGGGTATTAAGCCTGATGTGCGAGTCTACCGACTGCTTTCCTCTTTAGAAAAATAAGTAAACGAGGTAATGACAAGGTCCGCTTAACGATGATTGATGGAAGAGAAGTATGTCGGACTGAGGACCAATTCCTCATTTGAGAAATCTGTCTACGAACTTATAATTAGCGAAAGTTTGGGCGGTGTCCATACATTAAGTTAAAAATAAATTAGTTTATAAGATAACATTCATAAGAAAAACTGCTGGTACCCATTATCATGGTCGTCTATAAACGTCAAACTTTTGATATTAAATAAATTTAGGAATTTATTAGATTTTGTAATAATGTGCATGATTCTTCAACATTATGAAATTTTTCCAAAAATAATTTTTACCAAAAAATCGTAAAGAGTTAAATAGGAAAAGCAATTCATATTGTTTTATAACGACATTGAAAAAGTCGATTTCCATTTAAGCGATTGTCACAGTATCCATCTACATACCCATGTAAATGAGGCTTTATGTGCTCCAATTGAGCAGTAACTCATTAATACACAATAAACCTCGCCCACAAATTGCTATATCAACATAAAACAAAATGTGGTAATCTCGGAGCAGAAAATGCTGTAGATCGCGCACTCTCTCGACTCGGATCGAGAAGTATCGCACTCGGACTCGAAAAGTATCGGACTCGGACTCGAAAAGTATCGGACTCGGTCTCGAAAAGTATCGGACTCGGACATCATTGATGAGCTCGTCAAGATAGATGAAAAATGTCTGCATTATTAAGTGTAACTCAAAAATAACTTCTCAGATTTAGGAAATTTGTGTGGGACCATTTCGGAATAATTTGCTAACTTTCGAAAAAATATTGATCAAATCGCGACGTTGGCACCCAATGAAACAAACTTTGGTTTGTAAAAATTGGTTAAAAATATAACAATGAATCAGCGAGCATACAATAATCATAATGTTTTCTGCACCAACCGAGTGAATTATATCAAATGAAAAAAGTAACAAGTGACGATATGTCACGATTTTTTAAAAAATGAGGAAATTATTAATTCGTTTCATGTTTCTTATTTATTTTTTATCTTCCAATGGTGGTCTTATTGGTAATAATTTATGTAACCTGTGCTCGCCTCTTATGAGCTGGCAGAGAGGCAGGTGGCCTATTCTACTCCACGGACCTGGACCAACATGAGTCAAAATATTGTTAAAAAATTAGTTTTAATAGTTGTCGAAATGAGTTAGAGACCGTCGCTCAACGCTGTGATGAAATTTAAGCATTTTCATTGTACCTATATAAAATAATAGGAAAAAAATAATCTTGCCGTGCAAGTGTATCGTATTCACAGAGTAAGCCATTCTTTCTTAGGCTTATGTGTACGATTTAACAATAAACTTTCCAATTATAATAAAAACAACTGAAACTATATGAAAAGGCTATTATTATAAGATTGTTGAATATTTAGCAGAAAAGAGCGCTTGGGAATAATTACTCCTTATATATGTTTATATATAATGCATAATCACTTTAATTATTGTTTACATATTTTAAAAACCAAGAAAAAAAAATCCCGCTGAGTATCTTGCCGGATCTTCTCAGTGTGTGGCGGCGTACCGATCCGGTGGTGTATGTATTGTAAAGACGCGTGACAAGTGACTTTTGTAAGGTTAATGTGCTTTCTTACTTACAAAAAGCTGGAAAACTTGGGAAATTTTAATTGGATGTAGATGTAGTTTATGTTTTTCATAAACTTTGTACATTTAAAAATCATAAAAGAAATAAAGTCGTATTTTACTGGCTTAATTCACTATAATATTGAAAAACAAAAAAAACTTTTTTATTTGGCCATGGATGCTTGCGTCTTGTTATTATTGATATTTTAAAATCTGATTTAAAGACCAGTTATACGAACTCCACACTATCATATAATCGAATGCACAAACATAACAAGTTCAATAAGACTGAAACTGGTTTGCAAAATGTCCGCTGAATTTTCAGTGGACAAAATAGCGTTTTGGAACGGACCGCAATAACCGCTCATTACGAGCAAACAAAAGGGCGATCATGTGAATAAATTTACTAAATTATTGGTTTTTCGTAATAAGTACCGGAGGCAGTCGGTTTGAAATTAAGAAAGCTGATACAATCAGACCAAATTGAGGCTTACATCCTTAACACTTTTTGTTACTGATCGTTGGAGTTGTATTAACTTGATAATTTCAGTGGTAGTTCATTGATCCAGCCGTCTTGTGAGTGCCTTCCTGTCGGGTTTTTTGTAAGATACAAACAAAAACTGCAGAGTTTCTAAGGTCCTAGTTTAGTATAATTTCCCTTTTCACCCCTACTCCACCTTCTATGAACTGAGGATACTATAAGGAGAATCTATAATAAGAAAGAACTTAAATTCAAAATCCTCAAGGAAAATGTACTTATTTCTGAGAAGTTGTTGAAGAAAGGTGATTGATATACTTACTGGTTTTGTAAATAGACAACAAAGAGTATATAAGTACTACGTAATATAGACAATGTCATTTACTATTCTTTACTTGACTAGAATAAAAATGACATTTTATAAGTAATAAGACAGCGAACCTGCACTAGATTGTGACGCTCCAAGTGTGGTCCATCAACACCATAGATAATGTACAAGTTATAGGTGATAGTACACCGCTGTGCTGTAGCATTTTGGAATTCTATCGGCTACCCTTTTCTCCGGACGGGAACACGAAAGTGACAAATACTGTAATTATGGCGGCAATAATAGTTGGCGATGAATTACTGTCTAGGAAAGTTGCTGCCCAGCACTTTACAGACACAATTTATTAATCCCACTTCTGCTTTCCACAATGTATTCATTTTTATTGTATTTCATTTTACAATGTCATAAGTTGTCATTTTGTTAAACAAAAGAGTTCCTTAAATTTTATCTTATGATAGGGTCTACAATTAGACATTGCAACATAGAATCAACTTTAATTTGATTTACATTAAAAAAATGTTAATTTTAGAATTTAATTTAATGAATAAGATTATTAGTTTTTAGTTCAGGGAAAATTTACCATTACTGAGGAAAAAATCTTATATTGTCTACCCAGTTAATTTAAGTTTGTGTGATAATGTTATCATTAATTTTTTTAAAATTTAAATACCGTCAAATTAGGGATACCAAGTAATTGGTATTATTTTAAAAGTAACAGCCCTGATGATGCGTAAATAGGGAAACCGGTTGGCTAAAACATCATAATAATAAAAAATATATTGAGGAAAGTACAAGTGAAGTAAATAAATTGTGTTCAGAAAGGAATTCCACCTAGCACCGACGACAATAAGTATAGAAAGAGTACCTTTTCATCAGTGATCTTGTTAAAAATTATGTTTGTCAAATTATGCTTGATTTTTATGAGCTGTAAGGCAGGAAGACTAGTCCGGACCAGGCAAGACCATGAAGATAAATAATCTAGGCTACACATGGGACATCGTTCAACACGATACATCCTCAGAGAAGGACAGCATAGTGACTGAAATAAGTACACAACATTAACATTTTATGGTTTACAAGTATAGTTATTAACGGCATTCATGTTTCAAACACAAAGAGGCGAGCCGTGCATCGGGAACGCGGTCATAAAATTGATAATAGCGAATTGAATGCCAATAACTGTAACCTATATAGAACTATTTACGAGGACCTATTAGAAAGTTGAGAAACGTCCTACTATTGTGTCGCACAGATGAAATAACGCCAACTCCACAAAGAATAGAGTTTCAATGCTGAAACATAATGCATACATTTGAATGCGTGTTGACTATACTACAGATCAGGATATGTCAGTAAACTCAATCATTTTAAAAGTATCTTCACGCCCATATCCCCTAAGAGGTAGGCAGAGGCACAACCAGGGCACCCACGACTAGCCGAAGATACTAAGTCCCATAATGTGATAGGTGGCAAGCCTATCGCCAACCGGGCACGTTTCCAATCCCGACCAACATTATTTTTTTATTAGAAAATTGGGAAAATCCAATTTTCTTTTTGTTGGCCGACCCGGGATTCGAACCCGAGACCCAATGCAGTCAAGTCCAACACTCGGACCGCTCGACTACAGAGGCGATTCATTCATTAATAGAGGCGACTCAATCATTTTGGTGAAAAATAATCTGTTATTATGGAAAAAGTTTTTTAATCTTATTTTTTGCCATGAATTGTTGTTTAGTCTATTTGTTTTATTTTCTACTAAACAAAAAAGGCACAGTGAGACAGAAATATTGTCTCAGTTAAAATTCCTCAAATAAAGTTAGAAAATAATGATAAGGACTTCTCATCAATGGCTCTGACACCTCAAGATCATACGCCAATCTCGACACTAATTTTTTATTCCATGTTTTTGCTTTATTGTTTTCACGATATTGAGTCTGAATATTTCTTCGTTTCTCCAAGTGTGTATGATGATAATTAACACCTTCCTGTAGATTTTCATCTGTTTGTGAAGTTCGATAAACAGATTGTGCTTAACTATACACTTGGGTATGTGAAGCTTGATGAGCGGCTTGTGTTCTTCTTTAAACTTCAAGGTGAAAGCTTCAGGTGAAGCTTGAAAGCAGTTTGTGTTTTGAAGATGTTTTTTACCTTCGTTAAGCTTTTTTTAGCAACCTCATTTATAAATAAATCAAATAAATCAACTTAAAAAACAAAGTATTACAAAGATATGACTGTAAACAAAGAAATTAATACATCGAAGTTACTAAAATTCGATGTTGACCACTTAGGTAACCTCGGTACGAAGACATGGTGGAAATCATGCGAGGTGGGAAGCAATCGCATCAAGAAGCTTAAAGACGTGGTCTAAGCGTCAGCATTAATTGTTATAAGCAAATGCGACTTCTTTTTCATGAATTGAGGTGCCTAGATATTATCCTAATCAAGTGTCCCAACGTGTATATAGGGAGTAGAAGTTTACCACAGAGCTCAAATTTTTATTATAAAATAATTTGAATGATGATAAAGGTAACAATAAGAAACTTCAGATAAATTCAATTGCGGATAATAAGATAAAATAAATTATTACGACTTTTGTTACAACACAGACTTTAACTAAAACAAAGCCTTAAGGATGATTTGACGTAGAGATAGAAATAAAATAATACTGGTACTGCCATAGCCGAGGGCGCATTTATTATAAAATGTCATTTCATCTCATAAAACATGATTTGCTGGTAATACAATACATCGTATTTTGTTTTAGCTACCAACACTTCGCACAGTGAGTTAGTTGAGAATTAATGGCCACAATGCGTTCATGGCTGTTAGCCTCGAGCTGGTGGCTGAGTTACAATCTGGTAGCTAAGTTCACTCCCTATCTTTGCATCTGGCTCGATTCTGACATACTTTACAATCAGGGTTGAGTGTCTTCTGTTTAATGATGTTTGATTTACTGCGCATCAGATTGTTGACGATTTATGTTGTGACACTTACAAGGTTTTTATTAATGAGAGTGATTTTTTTATGCCTTGTAAATACTTCAACTTTATTTACCCTGATGTCAGGTTTCGGTGCGGGCCTTTTATGTAGAACAGCCACCAATCTTCCCACCGAGTTACCCTGCAATTTTTAAATACTAGTACATTAATTAGTACGTTTTGCGTAATCATCATCATCATCATCAGCCGGAGGACTGCTGCTGAACATAGGCCTCCCCCGAAGAGCTCCACAAGTCACGATCACCAGTCGCCTGCAACCAGCCTCTCCCCGTGACTTTAACCAGATCATCAGTCCAACGGGTTGGAGGTCGTCCAACACTACGACCTCCGGTGCTAGGCCACCACTCGAAAAACTTTCTTCCCCAGCGGTTATCGGTTCTGCGAGCAATGTGGCCTGCCCATTGCACTTCAGCTTGCCGACTCTCTGGACTATGTCGGTTACTCTCGTTCTCTTGCGGATCACCGAATTACGGATCATACCACGCAGAGAAACACCAAGCATAGCTCTCTCCATAGCACGCTGAGCGACTCTGAGCTTATTGTGACGTAGTGACTGACTTCAATCAGCCACGAAATGTACTACTTGTCACTCGGCCATCTTTAACCTCCTACGTTTTTTACATTTAATCTGCTAACTCTGATTTCGAATTTAATCCAACCAGTCAAAGGTGTGAAAATTAGTCTAACAGTTCTTGAGCTAATGAGGATAATGTAACTAAGCAGACTTTGTTTTATATATATACCAATATAATAATAAACGGAAAAAACATCATTTTTACTGTCAAAAACGCCTAGACTAAGCTCCATCAATTAAAGTTTTGAACCACCTCGAACAAGAATGCTTTATTGCAATAACACACAAACTGAGCAATAGAGAACGTCATGTAAAACTTTTTGCGTCGGGGCTTAAAATATTAAAGGAATACGTTGTAATTTCTTTTTTTTTACAAGCAAATAATGTACTACATACTTACAGCCCTAAAAGCTTGGTCATTTCCTGCACAGGGACTTGTCCGACAAAGGCGTAACTTTACGCAATGGTTTATTTGCATAGCAAAACTCTTATTAGATATTGTTTAGTGTGTAAAGGTAACGCCTCATATCGACGGAAATGACGCAAAATTGTATAAGGAACGAAAACAAATAAAATGAGTTAGTTATGACTTACTGCTGCCGAAATGAAGTTTCATAGAATACTAGGCAATTGTGCAGAGTGACTTTTAGATGGTAAGAATTAGTCTTAAGAACTTAAGATTGTACCAGTATCTTACTAACCTGAATCTGGGACCTTAAGGCTCTTGAGTTAGTTATTTTACACGTGAAAAACTGTCCTATTACACCTATCTCGAACTTTAACTTACCGTTGCGCTGTTACATTTTGGAAAGTAGCGCGAAGGACTAACTTATTTTATTGACCTTATATTAGTAGCACATCATTCACTTCATCATCATGCACTTATATCAGTAGCAATCATATATTAATAGCACATTATCGTCTTTAGTCTCTACTAGTGACATTTTCCCATTTGGAAGGTAGAGCATTCGTTATACTTTTTGACAAAACAGACTTAGCATCCTAGATTTAGATTTGCAATTTTTGCAAGATTTTAAACAATACTATCAGTGGCGTCTAAAGAAGGCATTTTTATTGTTATCTTGTAAAAAAAACTATAAGACTTTGTTAATATAATTGTGATTAAACTAACACAAAACAACATTTATAATTAAGATGCCATATATCATTGATTAAAATGTCTTAACACTTGATTAAGAATTCTTACTCAGTGTTTTATGACAATAATCAGAAAAAATATTCTCACATATTTAAATTTACCATAAAAGGGTAGGCTTATAGATCTAACGTTCAATTATCAATGTATTTGAATAAAAAGGCTATTCTTCCTCGGATCTTGATTAGGAAAATAATTAAGATGAGTACTCGGCGTGTCAATAGGCTCAAATGGCTACAATTATCACTAGAACTGCTTGTTGACGCATAAATAAATAATTAAATGGGAAATTGTAACACGCGTAATTGGGTTTTGATATTCTCAATAGTTTTAAGTGATTTTAGTTATCTTTTGTTTAAGATACTCAACCTGCTGAATTATTAATCAAGTTTTAAGTAGGCAGATTTTTATTATATTTTTTTGATAAAAGAATAAACAAACGCTGAACGCATAGATTTCCTAACGGTAAGAGACAGCCGAGGCCTTTAAATACCATATGTGTTATAGGTGCGTCGCTGTCCTGCGGTCAAGATGCTAAGCCTATTGTGCAAGTCTACCATCTACCCTACCCTCTGTACCAGACCATAACACTGTCATTACGACGACAGGATAAAGCGTTGCCTACTTGGGCAAGTTAGTGCACAGCATTTGCTTTAGTGCTCTTGTTGGTCCTATTTTTTTATTTTAATTGCATAGTAATGGAAGGCAAATAAGCAGACGGATTTCCTGATGTCAAAAAATTCATGGCGCGTTGCCAACCTGAGGCCGGAATGTTAGGCCTAGACCAAAAGTAAGTTTACCGGCTACCTTATGCTATGGCGACAGAAATAAAGGTAATATAAAGGTAAGGCGGTGGTACCAATTGGGGCGAGTTGCTGCGTAACTCTTTCACCTAGCAGGATGTCGCATTATTAGTGACAGACAGCCTATGCCCGCCTTTTACATGCTGCCTGACAGGAAGGCAGATGATCTTTTCTGCAAAGAAGCCCTGACGGCGTGTTTTTAAGAAAAGGGTAATTAATCTGGAGGAAGACAGAAAGATCTGCAAGGATTGTGAGATTTGGCACTCGATGCTTTATACCTACTTTGTAAGGGTCTTTGCCATGAAGAAACAGCAGACGTGTTAGATTATTTTTTTAAGAAATTCGTTTATGTTACATATTTGTCTTTTATTCATATAAACTGTTATTTTTGGAAACAAAATTGTTATTGACATTATACTTAATGCGGCCTCGAAAGTAGCTAACAATCTATAATCTAAATAGATCCTAAAATATTTTTAAGGCTATATGCAAAACCGATAATGGTTTCGCTTAAAATCTTGCATAATTTATTAATAACAGACGATCCAACGACATTTATTATTCGTCTAATGTAGTAAGCCAAGATTTTAGCAGCCAATCAGAGACGAGATATTTTAATATTTAGATGACTACTGTGTTGAAATCCCTCTTCAGCGTCTGCCTCTTTATTATTATAGTAATTTAATAGAGTTATAGTCTTAATAACTAATAATATAGGCAAATAAACATTTATATTAGAAACTACTAATGTTCTTGGACTTTTTTGACTTCAACATCATATTATCCAATAGCCTATCCGATGAACTTCATCCACTTGGCACTCAATACTTTCTGCCTAAACTGCAGTAAAATTTTGTTAGTTAGACCAGTATAGTACAGACAGACATGCAAAAATTCTAAAACGCTAAAAATGTGCTCTGCTGCCTCTTTTGAGTCGCCTGCACTTTTTTTAAGTATATTCAACGTACAGAATTCACTCTTTAACAGTTTTATTATAAGTTTAGATTGTGTACTGTTTACTTTTAAATTAGTGAAAACTCAGTTATGTCACCAGTATTTTAAAAGTCGTTACTTCTGGCACATCATCACATTATTAGGTATTCCAGGACAGTCATCCGCCGGTGAGTCCCGCTCTCAGGCCCTAGTGCAGGGCTTAGTAGAGCATAAATGTATTTCCTCTGTGGTATAAAAAAAGCCTTATAGCCTTAAGGCCCCATACTCAGTCAGCCAGAAGAGCCAATCACCGCGCTCCCCCGTTCCATGATTACTTTGAACAACGGCGCTCTAAAGTAAACGTCTTAAGCGATAAATCACTATTTTTGACACTATAAAAGTAATTTTAAAAAAAGTATAAAAACTGAAACACTTATCTTTTAGGTATAGTACTTACCTATGTTTATGTTAAATCTGGTGTCGATATTTTTACAATTGAAGTAGACAGAAAGCAAAAGCTTTCAAAAAAGGGTTAACTTTTTGATTTTTTTCTATCAAGCAAAGTGAAATGAATCGTGTTTTGGAAACACTAGTCTAGTAAAACATATTCATGTTAATCTTGTGTATTTTTGTCAGCAAGATCCATGATTGCTTTGTATGAAAAAAAAGTAAACTGCTGACGTATTTTAGCGTATATGGCCCCTTAACCAGCATGGTGGTTCTAAGTTCAAAAACTGAGAGTTGGAAAGCTTCGTCTTAATATCGGAAATGTATTGAGCCATAATGCATAACTTCTGCTTACTAACACAGGCAGCGTTTCTATTGAAGTATATTTACAATCCCGGTATTTATGACGAACACAGTAATGGCGATGCTGATCTTAATATTTATTTAGCTATGAATAAGTTATATTGGATTATAATATTGTGAATGACTACATTTTATATTCATACACTTTTAGTACTATACGTACATACGGCTGATCATGAATACTCTGGTTAAACCTATGCATATCTCTTCGGGGATACATACATGTACTATGTAACGGAAGTGCTATGCAGCAGCTCACCTAGATTGGTACCAGTGCCATCCTGATACAAAGTGTTACATGCTGGATCCCTACCATATCGGTGGTCTGTAACCCTGATTTATATATATGTTATTTACACATATATCTATACAGTATTAGAAGTTAAATAACATAGTCCACAAGAGTAGCTTATCACATGGTATTATATATTTACTTACTATGTGAAACTTCTACATATATTGTAAATGCTACATAATATCGCCCAGTTAAAATCAATACTGTCTTGAAATTTTTGACAAATTCTAATTTTACACTACTACATCAATAGAATATTTTCATTCGCAGTGAGCATTCAATAATACAATTTTTTAAAGTCCACAAATTGTGTACATATCTACGAAACCTAAAATACTTTTAAGTACCGGTCTTCTATATGTCTATGTTCTAACACGTCTGCAATCATTACAATTATAAAATACAAAGTTTTATGGTCTCTAAAATCCAGTCTATAAAATAACTAAAACATAAATAGTTAAAAATTAAGTCAATTTTTATAACTTATCCCCCGTGTTGGTCCGGGCTACTTTGTAGAATAGACTATCTGCCTTCCTGTGCCAGGCAGCTCGTAAAAGGCGAGCATAGGCTTGCCGTCACTAA
Source organism: Calephelis nemesis (assembly GCA_002245505.1). Lineage (NCBI taxonomy): Eukaryota > Metazoa > Arthropoda > Insecta > Lepidoptera > Riodinidae > Calephelis > Calephelis nemesis. Next base: position 175,053 of record NJDD01003966.1, read on the forward strand.
CACCGTGATATCTGACTAGGTGGTAGAGTTTCGCAGCGACTCACCCCAATTGGTACCACCGCCTTACCTTTATATTACCTTTATTTCTGTCGCCATAGCATAAGGTAGCCGGTAAACTTACTTTTGCTCGAGGCCTAACATCCCGGCCTCTGGTTGGCAACGCAACACAACCTTTGGTGTCTCTAGGCGTCGGGAATTTCTTACCATCAGGAAATCCGTCTGCTTGTTTGCCTTCCAATGTCATAAAAAAAATTAAATAGAATTGATAAATAAAAAACTGACAATAAAAATAAACAACCAGATTAAATACATTTAGAATTCAAACATCAGTAACAATATATAGTGAAAACAATTACAATAACTCATTTCTGTAAACGATAATAGGTAATTAATATACATGTTACTGATTCCAATCGTTGTTTAAATAATAACTAATTTTGTAATAAACCTTAGGTAGTTAATTTGGTTTTATCTACTTTTATTTTAATGTTTATGACATAATACGAGTATAACAATTCAGATACGCAGCTACGGTGATATTCAACTGCTGAATTTTTGTTAAGTTATACACAGTAATATGGATAACTAAATAATATAACTAAATAAGTATATGTTTGGATAATATAAAAACATATAAAAATGTAACTAAATAAACAAAATAAATAAAAAAGTAATTAGTTATACATACATAGTAATATTTTTAACTTATATTTATGCGACACTAAACTTGGAGTCAGTTTATTGCAGTTTTTTTCAATTTTATCTTACTTCATTTAATTTAGCTATTGACATATTTTGAGCAAAAAACGAACGATAAAAGATACATTTCTTGTAATTCAAAACTTGACATTCTGGCGACGTATTTTAAAAAAAACTTACTTGTATACTCGTAAAATGCTCTCAATGGTGATTCAATGCTACGGAGCAAATCAATCATCATTCTTTACAACTTCAACCTTTTCCTTTTCAAACCCATTCAATACAGAACTTATCAACAAAGAAATCTAGAAATATGGTTTATGTGAAACGTAATGTCTGCAGTTTCGTATAAAATGGTTTTTCCTGCACATATGAGGTATTATATAATAAACGCTTTGATAAGAGGCAAAAAACGTTATCATAAAATTTAAGAAATCAAGTATATCTATCGCCTCTGTGGTCTAGCGGTTCAGTTGTTGGACTTGACTGCATGAGGTCCCGGGTTCAAATCCCGGGTCGGGCAACAAAAAGAAAATTGGGTTTTTTCAATTTTCTAATCAAAAAAATGTTGCTCGGGACAACTTATAACACTCTTCCTTATCTTTTGGGGTTAAAAAAATTTCAACCTTAACGTGACATCATTCGGTCTTACTGGCGAGGTCTATTTATAGCTATTAGGATATCCAAACATGCGTTAATGTAAGCCTGCACCCCAAATACCAATTGAAAACGAATTGGGCCACATAAGCAACGTCGATACTTCATCGACCATAATTATTATATGAGTAACATTAAAAAAGGTAACACAAGTAACTTGACAAGTTTTACAAAGAGATTGCGGTTTCTGACAGGTAAAAGCAAAATATCTACTTACAGGTAATGGCTGTATTATTACATTATTAAAATAAATAGCCTAAATACATACTCCTTGCCATTTAATCAGTTAACCGCGTTGTTATCTAAAGTATTGAGCTGGATTCACTTCAGGCTAATCTTATTGCAAATTATTTAATAGAGAGTATAAACTAAATGCTTGACGTAAGAGTACTTATAAATAATCTAGAAAATTTGAAAGTGCATATTACTTATGCCCGTTAGCAGAGTGGCTAAGGTACACTTCCATTTGAGACATAATTAGTTAATATCACAAGTATTAACTTGTGATAATACGATGGTCATCATAATGCTTATCTAGCGAAACCGGTAGGAAAACAAAATATAAAAAATATATTGCCTTAACTTACAAGTCTAACAAGACACAGAACCCGAGCCCGAGAGTCATGGATGATGGTATTTGTATGATAATCATAAATATCTACATTTCTGTGCTTAGCTGGGTTTTTTTTTAATTTTCTAATAACATTAATGTTGCCCGGGACTGGATAATATGTGCACCGTTGACGATAGGTTTGCTACCTATCACAGTAGTGGAACTAAAGTATCTTGACTAGTGTGCGCCCTAATTGTACCACTGCCTACTATTTCGGAGAAATGGGCGTGAAGACACTGCTATTTTTTCTATTGAAGTTTCGGTGTATATTGGAAATACAAGCATAAAATATTACTTAACGCACACAAGTCTATCATTTACTTATTTTAATGTCATACTTGTTGATGTAATTTGTTCAGATAAGTTTTTATTTTATTGTACCAATAACAAATATAATATTGACCTACCTATAATAAATTACATAGTAGCTATAATACACACTAGGTACCTACTTAATAAAAATAACATATTTAACATTACATCTTGTTACAAATTTAGCGAAATATTACGACTTTTTATTCGTAAATGTTCCTAATAATTAGAACGACATTACATAATGCAGACGAAAAAATGTTTTTCTTCATATTTACAATAATTTAACTTATACATAAATCAATAACTAAATAATTTAAAAAACATAATAATAATGATGTAAGTAATGTATGGTATGAAGTTTTCATCTAAGTGCAGATTCACTAATGAAGTCTGAATATACGTTTAATAAAAGATAAAAATGTTTAGTTTATCTGTTTGTTCATTTACGGCACGGGAACATTAGTGAATCAGAATCAGAAACAGAAAAATCTTTATTCACATGGACCATACAAGTGGTACTTGTACGCGTCGACATTTTTATAAACTACCACCGGATCGGAATCGCGGCCACACAATGAGAAGAGCCAGCGAAATATACTCAGCAGGCTCATCTTTTTAAACTAGACAAAAAATACAAATTACAATCTATTTTTAACTTAAATAAAAAGTAACAAAGTAAAACAAATTACATTACAAATTTCAATGTGAGATTGAAACCTTCATCCCGAATTATTGTATTTGTTTTTGTATTTAGGTAAATTTCTTCACAGAATACATACATACTCGTATCTACTATTATATGTAATAATTTAATGCTTCGTGGAAATAAGCAACGGCCATAATTATAACTTAAACTGGAAAAAAACTTAGTACAAATATAGAGCCAGGAATATACAATTTCTATGCTCTATGACAATATATTTCAAGAAATAATTATAAAATTTCTGTATTATTCACATAATAGTTAAATTCTTATCCCTTATTTGCCGTTAGTTAATACATACATAATAAGTGCGATTAGCTAAGACGAGAGCTCCATGCAACGGTAGCTGAGATGTGCCAATCTTTTCCTTGTTAATGCTGAGTTTACATGGCGATCATTTTACTCTAATGTCTAAGAGAAAAAAGAAAATTGGATGCATGATATTTTAATAAATTAATAAATGTGTTTGAACAAATCAAACTTATTGATCTAACTTGAAATTAGTAAATAACTAACTGCTGCGTCGTACTTCGTTCCACCCATTCAGTTTGTATGGGAAAAATGAAAAATTCCTAGATTCTTCCTAGTCGAGAAGGTAAAAAAGTGTCATATGTCCGTCTCCTGGTTCTAAGCTACCTTCCCATCAATTTTTGCCCAATTCATTTAGCTGTTCTTGAAATATAGATGAATAGGTACCTACTAAGTTCGTCAAATCTGCACATCAAAGTGGCTGAACTTTGAAGTTAGTTATATTATACGCTATCAGCTGGACCAACGAGGCGGTCAAACGAGATGTTGTATAATATTCTACCATATTTCGGTGACTAAACTGTATTTAGTACCTCGTACATAACAATGTGATCAGATAGGACGCCAGCTTTAAACAAGCAGCTCAGATAATTATACGGTTTTTCCTTATTAAGTTTTCCTAAGTTTTCCTTTGTTTAAAAATGTGAATATTTGAGTTTGTGAATTATTAAATTTTTATTTTAGAGATTTTAAATCAACGTAGACTTTGCATAATTCTGTGTTTAATCTAACATTGCTGTATGGAAGCGAGAATGAGGTGTGTCAAAAAAGCATGATCAATGTCACAATTCAACCGCATTTATACTGCTATAAATGCGGTCGAAATGAGAGCGCTACGGAAAATCAGTGGTATAACCCTCGCTGGCCGCATTCGTAATAGTGTAAACTAAAAAAGAGTGAGATTAAAAGGCAGTGTTAATGTTAAAATAAGAAAGGGCATGCTCCGCTGGTTGGTTCGTATGGAAAGAATTACAGATGAAAGATATTGACAAAGCAGATATACACGAAGGTGGTCGGATGTCGATGACAAAGGTTGACATTCTACGATCTAATTGCTTGGATATTATCCGAGGTAGTGTCAAGAATCTCCGGCTTGTTTGTATGAACAGGGTAATGAACGTGAATCATGAATGTGAAGGAAGGCAGACAGGTCTGACGGGATCGTGAGATTTGGCACTCGAAACACTCTGCCTACCACGTAAGGGACTTGGCGTGTAGACACGTATATATGTATG
>NJDD01003966.1:184001-196377 GCA_002245505.1 Calephelis nemesis
TTTTCATAATTGAAGTAGACAGTTGGGTTTTGCTTTCAAAAAAGGGTTAACTTTTTGATTTTTTTTCTATCGAGCAAAGTGAAATGAATCGTGTTTTGGAAACACTAGACTTATAAAGCATAATGTTATCTTGTATATTTTTGTCATCAAGATCCATGTTTGCTTTGTATGAAAAAAACATTATACTGATGACGTATTTTAGCATACATGGACCCTTAATTCAGTAAGCTCCCGCATGTAAAACTTATGTATGAAACTAGTTGTTACCCGCGGCTTTACTCGCGTGGCAGTTAATATGTTTATTGAAGTTGAATTAAAAACTGTATGAATAATTGATTCTTGTTTTTAAACTTGTTTAATTATTCAATCAATGCTCCATTAGTAAGGACTTTCATATAAACTTTCAACCCCTATTTGAGGACCCTTAGAGGACGAATTTCCGCTTAAATAATACGTATTTAAGCGGTAATTCGTCCTCTACTAGGTACTATATATAAGAAGTATATTTAACAAGTAGCCCAAAAATTAAGTTTTGTGTTTTTAACTTAAAAAATGGTGTCATCCATACAAACTTTCGACCCCTATTTCAACTTCCATACAAACTTTCAACGCCTATTTCACCCCCTTAGAGATAGAATTTCCAAAATTCCGTGGGTTTTTTATTATTATATTATATTATTTCCTTAGTGGGTGTCTTCTCAATAAAGCATTCCTACTCACAAAATTTCATGGCTGTAACTTTAACAGTCGTTGCTCGGCGATGATGAATCAGTCAGTCAGGACGTCAGGATATTTTACAAGTACCTATAGCTGATAACCTATATAGTCAAATAAAATCATGTAAAACGTCACAGTTAATATGACTAAAACATTTTATTTTAGGACCTTTTTACATTAAGAGTTTTATTGGCAATATTTTAAAAAAAGTCCTTAATTTATTCTCATCTCATAACAGACTTTTGGATTTCTATTCTTTGCCAGGCAGCTCGTAAAAGGCGAGCATAGGCTTACCGTCACTAACGCCGTGACATCTGATTAAGTGGTAGAGTTTCGCAGCGACTCACATGGATTGGTACCACCATACCGTCTTACCTATTCCTGCCGCCATAACTTCATGACGTGTTCCGTTTTGGAGGGTAAGGTAGCCGGTAAACTTACTTTTGCTCAAGGCCTAACATTCCAGCCTCATGAATGCGCCATGAATTTCTTACCATCAGTAAATCCACCTGCTTGTTTGCCTTCCAAAATCATAAAAAAAAATTAACACAACGACATTGATAAAATATTGTCAGGTGACATGTCTTGATGAAAACAATGGTTTGACATGCTTTATCTATTGTGTTTTTTCACTAATTTTACAAAATGGGTTTCTCCTGTGCACCTTTTGGTTTTTATTGTGAGTTACATAAATTTACATTTGTAAAGTAAGCGCAGCCATTTGGCTGCGCTTACATTATAACAATATAATATACAGTCATAGCTTACAGCTCTGTATAAATAATCGATTGCAATTAGATTGTCAATGGACAAGTGTCGCTAGGACCCGTTCCGTTCCGATGGTGTGGTTAAGAAACGCTAGTTACCGCAACACAGCTATACCTTAGATATCTCATAATTATCAACACGTTTTCTATATTCAATTTTCTTCGGGGCAACGAACTATTGAAGCTTTGAATAATAGTTTTCTAAACAAAACAACTTCGTGTTCAGCGATATTTCAGTAGGGGCAAGAGTCAAAAATTCATGTCACCGGCTAATATTTAGCTTTTGACCGCGAGAGTCTGGGATACTACTTCGAAGGTCAGTCATAAATACATATTTCAAAAATTTTAAATCTTCATTTCTGTTATAAAATTATTCCATTAGAACCCGTTTAGATATCAACATAGAGGTCAGATGAGATTAAAGCTGTGTCTTTCTTTGGAAAAAACCCATTGCTGTCAACAAATTTCACCAGTTAAGAAGTAGATAATCTAAAATCAATTTTAGTGAATGCCTACGTCTATGTAATAATTTTTATTCCAAATTCCAGTTAACTAAACATACTAAAGGGATCTTCATTTAGTAGGTTTAGTTGTAATTTTATGTAATATGTCAGTTGATTAGTTGTTGCATTTTATATATCACTAGCTGTCCCGGCGTTCCGCATTCCACCATGTCAGTTTGGATGGAAAAAATTAAAATGTTGTTTTCTATAGTTCCCTAGTTTTTTGCACTTTCTTTTCTTTTAAGCATTTGCTGGTTTTTTTTACAAAAACATCAAAACGAATGTTAGGCAAATTAATCTAGATAATTTTATAGGATAGTTTGAAAGTTGTATACCTGCGATATGTTACAGCATTTATATATGACATATTGCAATATGTGTCAAATGATATGGGACAGAATTATTGAATCTCGAGTTTTATAAATAGTCCAATAAATATACAGCTTTTATCGACGCATAAATGAAATAGTTCGACCACACATCATGCCATCAAAGATAATCTAAATAATAGAGATGATTGCCGGACGTACGTGACAGCCAAACATACATCCATTGTCTCTCTACGGGCTTTCGTGAAATTGCATGTTTGTGTTCTAAAGTCAGCTACGCGACTGAGTTACGCAGATCAATGAAATACGGCAGAATGTTATGGACATTACCAAAATGGAAATGATTTAAAACTACCGTAGGAATATAAAATAGAGAAATAAAATTTTCGATGTCCGGATGAGATAAATCCATCGTCCGACTATAGTTGTTTTAGTGCAATTAGTTGTTAGTTAGGTTGTAGAGTGCTGTGCAATTGCTGGCCTCGATTGGTGCTTCACCTATTCCTTTCGTCATACTCATGATATCAATGCTCTATAATCTGCGCTGGAGGATAAGAATTATGGTCATACGATAGCGACTAGCCTGGGATATCTAATTTTTTGAACCAATCATTAAAATGGAAGAGGTTCTCAATTCAGCTACATGTTTGTATGTTTGTTTGGATATTACTCAGGTAATAACAAAATGATTTAGAAAAATAGGTCATAGTTCCGAGGCTAGTGGTTTTTTGAGTTTAAGTATCTTAGCGCCCATATCCCCGAAGAGATAGGCAGAGGCACAGACAGGGCACCCACTACTAACTGAAGACAGACCATGTGATAGGTGGAAAGCCTATCGCCAAATGGGCACATATCCCATCCCGGACAACGTTTTTTATTAGAAAATTGAAAATACACACTTCTATTTTATTGTTTTTGACTCATCACTACATACATAGTATAAAACAAAGTCGCTTTCTCTGTCCCTATGTCCCTTTGTACATAAATCTTTAAAACTACACAACGGATTTTGATGCGGTTTTTTAAGAGATAAAGTGATCGAAGAGAAAAGTTTGTATGTATATTGCATAGCCGTGCGAAGCCAGGGCGAGCCGCCAGTACTTAAAAATGCATAAATGTCTATTTAAGATGATACCCTTATCAAGCTACTAGTAGGATGTTAATCAAATTTATGCAGAACCGTCTCGGAATGATCAGCTATCTTCCTAAAAATATAACAAACCATAGTTTGGTCAAACAGTAGGACCCCATACTGTTTGACCACATTCAAAGTAGAGCAATTTTCAATGACCGAATTGTCAATGACCGGGCAATTACCAATCGGCTTGATCCCTTGGCGCTGCGTAGAGATGTTGGGTGCCTCAATGTTTTCTACCACATCTATCATGGGGAATGTTCTGAGGAACTCCTCAAAACAACTGTTTGGCTTAATTCCAGCCGCTGATTTCCACCTTCGGACTTCGCGACAGAGTTTAAAGTATTATGCCCACCATCTTGATGCATGGAGATCTACAACTGTGCGATTCCGAAGACATTTTTACCTCGCACAACATCTTTGTGGAATCAGTTACCGAGGGCGGTATTCCCAAACAATTAAGACTTAGGGACATTCAAAAAAAGAGCGTACTCATTCCTTAAAGGTTGGCAACGCATTTGTGATACTCCTGGTGTTGCGGATGTCCGTGGGCGGCGGTGATCACTTTCCATCAGGTGACCCACTTGCTCGTTTGCCTCCTCTTATATAAAAAAAAAACCTAATCCTCATCGTTCACTTCGGTTTTTTGCATTTGATTACATATGGATCGTACAATACTTAAAGTCTTTAACTACAATAGGATAATAACACAACCACTTTCTTGGAGGTTCCCATTTACTGTTAGTAAAATAAGCTAGTAACATAAATTATCGGGTCTTTCCTTCAGTGCAATCAATCAAACCCAGTGAGATAGAGCGACTCGCCCGAGCTAGTACAGTAAGGAAACGAAATATCTGATCACTTAGCAGTATTTTGATAGTATTGTACGGGGGTGAGATATTTGGTTTTCTTAATATATAATTATTTTAAATGTTCCTGGTGCCACAAACTTAGGAAAGTTCCTCATTTTTGTTTACCGGTTTGTTAGCGATATACAAGCTTTTTACCCAAAAAGGCCAGCCTCATGTCAATCACTTTTAAATAAACAGTATTACCACTTTAATTATTGTTTACATATTTCAATTTAAGAAAAAAAAGATAAGCACCCTGAATTTGTTACCGGATCTTCTCAGTATGTTCCAATCCGGTGGAATTATATACATGCGTCACAAGTGACTCTTTCAAGGTTAATGCGAATGAAAATGTTTTCTATTTCTGACAGTCTGTTATGCTTTTACAGCTAAACCACTGGGCTGATTTTTATGAAATTTGTTATCATAAAGACCTCTATTTTAAACACAGGTTATTTTTTCAAATCATTCGCCAAAGGATTACAACGGAGGAGGAAAGCTCGCACTAAAGTCCCACGTAACTACTTTTTCCTGATAAAGTCGCGGACAAACAGCTTGTATAGTAAGAAAACAGTAGCAGTCGTGGGACTGCCGATAGAAGTGAAAACGGAACTATTAAGTTGAGAGTAATTAAAACTATATGGAAAAATTATATGAAATTTTCACATAATACAGTCAGAAATAGTCGATGTATTAGTGTATACGTGTACACAGGCTACTGCGCGTGCGCTAGTCTGGCTCTCCATAGCTATAGATATACAATTATCATTAGCATGTCGGTGACGCGAACCGAGGATTTTTACCCTCTACCAAAACACTCAACGCGCCTAAATAAGTTTTCACTTCAAAACTGCATACTTGTATAAACTGAAAAGGTTCAAGTGCATGTCCACAACAATATAACGTAGCCGCGTAATCAGAAGCTATCATTACATAGCCGGCGGCTGCCAATGTTACGGAACCTCTAAAATTGAGCGTTTGCATCGATTTGATTGAGATAGTCATTATAGCTAAACAATCAAGTTTAGTTAGGTAATACTTTGATCGTATAACTGTTTGTTTTTAATTAAATTTGATGTTTACATTACTTTTTAGCCGACTTAGAAAATAAGTATCAAATTCTGACTTTTGCTACAAAACTACCATCTACTTATTACAGAAAGTGGTGTTATGTACACTATTTATAACAAAAGATCGGCTGAACCGATTAGGCTGAAAATTGGTTGGGAGGTGATTAGAGCTTAGAAACGTGGAGAAGGACATAGAATACTTTTTATCCTGTTCATTTATGAGGAAACTGGGAAAAACAACACTTTAATTTTTCCCTTACAAACTGAACGAGAGAAACGAATTTCCCGGGGCCAGCTAGTTCGTATATAAAAATGAATCCCCATTTCGCGTGGTTATCGGATCACGCTTGAACTGATGGACAAACTTTGGTAATTCTTTTTTTGTTGTATTTTTTATTGTCAGGAGAAGGGTCATATAAAGAGAAAACCCTGGAAAATTGCAAGTAAAATGGCTAAAAACACACTACAATTTTGTCCATAAAAACTTTTACTAGTTGTTAATGTCAAGCAATACGAAGTTCTCCGGATCGGTTAGTAGTAATATTTAACAATAAGTACGCTTCACAGCACTTGACAGCGGTAAAACCAGATAGCACATAAGAAGACGAAGCCTGAAGATGCTTTATCACCAAACATGTAGTAAAACTATCGAAAACTGGGCACTTATCCCATCCCGAGCAAGTTTGTTTTTATTAAAAATTAAAAAAAAAACAAATAGACTATCAATTTCATTCAAATTTCTCAATCAAATTTGGTGCATTCGCTTCGACTACATTGATACTTATTCTCTTTTTCAACGGACTTACAAAAATGTGGATATTCTCAATTAGACTATAAATTTATTTTTGTATATTAGGTTTTTGCTTAACAAAGATATATCATGAGGCTGTCCCTTATTAATTTCATCATTGACTACCTAGTTTCTAAATACGATGACGAATCGAATGACACCACGATCATAATTTTCCAAAGCGAGCTAAAAATGTTGACGTGGAAGGCACACAATACTACAACATCGCTATAGTGAGAGAAAACACTCAACGTGACTTTGACGTTTACACGAGTTGGGCGTGATTTTTCCGGTTTTGGTCAGGAATTTGGAATATTTTTTTGAGGGAATGTATGTCGATTCCATTAGCAATAAATTATCCACCAACCTTACTAAAGAGTACTTATATTCTTTGATCCTCCATCTCTCACATGTCTGCAGTTGATCTCCAGTTATATACTTACCTAAACGACTGTTAATTTAAAAACTAACTTACCGCTAACAATCTAACAGTCGGATTGTAGTAAAAAATATGGATTTACTATAAATCCAAGAAAGCCCCAAACTAAAATTATTGGTACCACTAAACTTATATGAAAAATTTAATAAGTGATGGACTACCACAAATTTTAATTAATGCTAACAAAAACGGTAATAAAATTAATTATTTACGAGTTTATTTTAAAGTCAATGTATAAATTCCCAACAAATAAGAAGCATAAAAGCGAGAGTCGAAACATCCTTGTTTTTTTTGTTTTGTTTTTCAGATTGTGCATTCAGATTTAATATTTTTGTTTTAGTTATTTGTATTTTATCATATGAGTATTATTTTAGGTTTCGTATTTTTGTATTTAGACTACAGTTATTAGTATGCAAATGTTTAATATTATAAGTGAAATTATGCCTACAGTTGTAACTTTTTGATGCATAATAAAATTTGTTTATTAAAAATTCATCATTCATCCAATCATCCCTTCTGCTTTTATCCCTTAAAATATTAAAAATACCACATTAAATATATAAATATAAAAATACGAAAGATCCGAGACTACACAAAATAGTAGATCGACCCACGTAATAAAACACCGAAATAAAATATTCATAGTGTAAAGATAGTCGTTCAATCTTCCTCAGTGATTGATGAACGGAACTGTATGGATGACCGAATGAAATCGATTCAGTGAATGGTACACATTTGCATCTGTATCGAATATCTGATGGAGTCTTTTCACGGTTAATGTAGGATCCGTTTACTGTTGTGACGGTTTAAACTATTTCCTAAGTCAAAAATCGTAAATGGACGTAAATACACTTTTCGATGTACTATTTATGTTTAAAAAGTTTTTTTATATCTGATAAGACAGTGTACAAGCCATGAAGCTTTAAACTACTAAATGTTACAATACTAACAAATAACTAACCCCGTTTTACCCCGTGTTGGTCCGGGCTCTTTTGTAGAATAGACCATCTGCCTTCCTGTGCCAGGCAGCTCGTAAAAGGCGAGCATCGGCTTTCCGTCACTAACACCGTGACATCTGACTAAGTGGTAGAGTTTCGCAGCGACTCACCCGGATTGGTACCACCGCCTTACCTATTCCTGCCGCCATAATGTCATGACGTGTTCCGGTTCGGAGGGTAAGGTAGCCGGTTAACTTACATTTGGTCAAGGCCTAACATCCCGGACTCTGGTTGGCAACGCACCATTACCACATTTGGTGTGTCTAGGCGGCGTGAATTTCTTACCATCAGGAAATCCGTCTGCCTGTTTGCCTTCCAATGTTATAAAAAAAAAAACTAAACGTAATTTCCAAATACTGCCGACTCATTTTATTGCAACGGCCTCTCTTTCGTTTTGACTTTGTTAATCAACAACAGAAGACTTTTAAAAAGAGTGGTCGGTAGGTATAGGTACCTGAGTGGGTCAGCGACAATTGGAAATTACATTAGTTCTTTATTAGTAATATGTAACCTCCAGTAGTAGTCTATAGCTTCATGTACAAGCACACGGATTTCCTAACGGAAGAGACAACTGTACTCCATCTTCACCAAAGATGTCACCCATAAAATTTATATCGCTGTACTATAATCATGGTGTCGAGCCTGTTATGCAAGCCTACCAGATACCACCAGATATAAAAGGTTACGAACTTCCTAGTTTTCATCAGCTTACAAAAAAAAATCATTCTTTAATCCCCTCCCCCATGTCCATTCGTTCAGTGATTATAATACCATAAACACACACAGATGATACGTCAAACTCATAACACCCCTATTTTCCTGTCTGGATTTAAAACTTGGCCCAAGTGTAAGTAGAATTTGCCCTTGATGACTTGCTTAAGGGCCAGCTTAGGTTACGGATATTAAGTTATAAATACGAGTAGCATGTTACTTGATCTTCTAAAACACAATTATTATTTTTAAGAGTAAAAAAAAACTTTTATTGTACATATTTGTTAAATGACAAAGATAATGTGCTGTGTGTGAAAAATCGTCAAACTACAAAAATGAAAAATTCTACGGTCCTGAACATGACACTGTGACAACGAACAAGCACACGGCTCTCTTGATAGTAAGAGATGACCGTCACCAATAGACACCATAGATGATGTAGATGCATCGGTGTCCTGCGGAGGGGATTTTAAGTCTATGGTGTATAGTCATCAGGCCGGCATGAAAAGGTAAGGAGGTGGATCCCAACCCGGCCATGTTGCTGAACAGCACACTCTTTACTACCTCACCAGTTCTTTCATCTTTTTCATTATCAAACTGGTTGTAAATGTGCCTAAATAACTTGCTTAAAAGTAAAAGTGTATGTATTAAATAATATTTTTTATAACTATTAAAATATTAGCACACCAAAATATGGTAAAATATGTTGATTGATATACTTAAATAGTTTGTAAAATCTTATTCACCCACACTCCGCACAACCAAATAACTATTGAACGTTAAATTGAAACAGTCTGTTTTATCTTTAGTTTCGAAGCCCCGATGATACTGTAAATGGTGAATCTGGTTGGCTAGAAAGTAACAAAAAGTGTTAAATAAAGTATATTGTGGATAAGTACAAGTGTTAACTACAAAAACTATGTTTTTTCATGATATTGGAAGGAAAACAAGCAGACGGATTTCCTGATGGAAAGAAATTCAGGCCGCCTAGATACACCAAACACCATTACCACAATGGTGCGTTGCCAACCTAAGGCCGGGATGTTAGGCCTCGAGCAAAAGTAGGCATACCGGCTACCTTACCCTCCAAACCAGAACACGTCACGACGTTATGGCGGCAGGAATAGGTAATGCGGTGGTACCAATCCGGGTGAGTCGCTGCGAAACTCTACCACCTAATCAGATGTTACGGTTAGTGACGGTAAGCCTGTGCTCGCCTTTTACGAGCTGGCTGGCAGGAAGGCAGATGGTCTATTCTGCAAAGGAGCCCGGACCAACACGAGGACCAACACGGTATATACAATGTAATTCCACCAAGTGCCGACGATAGCAGTATATATTCTAAATAAATTTCATTTCATTTCATCATGATCCAACCAGATTAAACATTGTGACAAGTACTTTAAGTAAGTTTAATACTGTTAAAACTTGAATTTCTTTACTTTTCTCACTACAAGTACGAGTAGTAAAACTAAAAACCATGTGAGACTTTTTTTATACTTTCACAATAATAAACTCTTACTATAGAACTAAATCTTAAAAGTGTTACATATTATTACATTTGTAAAACCATATTTTATACAAAAATCGGTATTTCACCAGTTTTCTAGAGAAAATTGTTTTTTATTAGGCATTAGTTTCTTTTGTACTTACCATATTCAGCGTCTATCGTCGATATTTATTTCTTACCTCGAAAATAAAGCAAGAAACTTAATACTTCAGCCTCTGATTGGCAATGCACCATTAACACCTTTGCAGTTTATATTTAAAATGAGTTTCATTTCAACTAATAATTCGACTGCATATTTACCTCCTAAATCTGTAAAAAAATATTAAGCAATCAATAATCGTAATATTCAATATACTGCAAAGATGAAAATTAATAAATTCAATAACCGCATACCTTGTAAGAGGAAAGTTATTTTATAACCATTTTAGAAGCCGATTTCAAAGATACGTTATCAATAAAAAACCGCGATCAACAAGTATTGATAGATTAATGTAATCATTACATTGAACAATTCTGACACAGGATTGTTTCTACCTGTGTAGTCAGAGAGTTTACTAGCCACGCTATAATTCGTTCAGATTAGTACCTTTGGATATCGTTGCATCATTAGTTCTCGTCAAAATCATGTTCCTTATTACGGAATATTACATCCTCAGGTTGACTAAGCAACTAAAATATCTTTGGTATCAATAAGCAATGTCTATTTCATACCACCAAGAAAACCTATCTCGTTGTGTACATTGCTATATGACACTCATGGGTATAACAAAAACAATCTTAAAGATTGTTGTTAAAAACGAATTAATTAATTTTCGAATCATGTAATATATTAAGCAATTTTTGTGCAATTTTCCTAATAATATAGGGCAACCATCGCCTACAGACACAATTAACGTTACTGTTGTGTTGCTATTTTGTGGCTGATTGTATTAATCAAACCTACCGTTTCCAAATTCTAGTGCGGCTCGTCAATAACAAGCACTTACGTATTAGCCACAGGAATAGGTAAGCAATCAATCCAAATGAGTTCCACAGTCCACAACTTTTTTATGCCTAAGTGCAAAGTCGGAATTATTCAGTAATTACTGTCTGGCAAGGAAGTCATCACATCCTGATGCGGAGTCGTAAGAAGGCATTAAATAATCAAATATGTTAAATATACCATATAAAAATATCATATTATATTGCAATCATGAATCAACAATACTGAATTGAATTTTACAGTTTTATTCTTCAACCCCTTTATAATATTTAATCTATCTTGCTCGTTGATCGCAGACTTTATTAAGTATGAATGAACGGTGAAAATCACACTTTCAAAACATTTATGACATTATTATCTGCTTTGTAATTATATGTTGTCAATAAATTTATATAATATGTAATATAAAATATTGAAATTTAATCAAACAACTTAGCGGGAGTCCCCTAAAAGCTAATACGAAATGCAATCACGGCATTATTTAGAAATTATTTAAATACAATGAATGGAAACCAATGAATGGAAATAGATAATTAAATTACAGTTAATTTCAAGACATCATCGGTTCTTTCTACATAAATAGCGATTGCTGGAATGAACGGTATATAAATATTCTAGGTCCTGTATCGAATGTTTCTTATGACATTGGGAAATTAAAACTAAATATATTTTGATTATAGATATCGTGCTGTCAACATTGGTACATTATTGTAAGTAACTTTCGATACAGGAATAAGTAAGTCGATCACACCTAGTGTGAGCTACTTACATAATTAACGTAGAATTAACTTTTACCTCTTATCCTATTTGGTTTTTATAAATTTTTGGATCGAATGTCCAAATGTCTTTCCTATATCATTAAAGGGACACTTTTTACAAAGCCTAATATTCATTATAAATTTTATAATATTTATAACAGAATGAAACCAGTTACGATATTAACATTCATCATTCATTATTATAATATAAAACCGTTGTCGCCTATGAATCCACCAATGCCATCATTCATCTGATATTTCAAAGGCTACCAATATCGTTTCTCAGTACTACAAATCGATTCAACTTTACGACCACTCGATACAATATTCAATGAAGAAATGGACAAAAGGTACGGGGTTTGATGCAATAGGAACCAATTTAGTTCTGCCTTAAATTGGATTTTCTATTTTAATTTCAATCTTAAGATTTATCCGACAAGGTTGTTAATAGAGTTTATTTTACTTTTAGGTCCGGAAGTATTGTTGTAAAAGTTTAGTGCGGTGGTTTCATAAAGCCTGTGTTAAGAGGAATACTCATATTAGAAGTGTTATAATGTATAGTTTAGAAATAGCGTTGATCACAATGGCAGAGAGCTCCAGCGCTGCTTTGTGGTGGAATTACTTTGCACGTGTTATCCCTCCTGTGCTTTGTGATGTTGATTTTTTTTTAATTCAACCTTATTTTATTTACACTACTAGATGTAATGACGAAATTTGTTCCACCCGTTCAGTATGCATTGGATAAATAAACGTGTAATTTTTCCTAGTTTAATACGGAACGAAATAAAAAGTATCCTATGTCCTTTTCCAGGTTTA
>NJDD01003966.1:196538-224260 GCA_002245505.1 Calephelis nemesis
TATTTATGGCCAGACTAAGTATTCATTTATTTGTTCCTGCGGCTTATCCCACTTTTTACAGTTATTTAGCCATTTCGCTGAATCCTGTCAAAATATTGGAACAAAAATAACTTGCGCTATAGATTGGATTGAAGAACCAGGGCCAAACAAAAATCCTTGGTCATCAGCAATGGCATGTTTGAATCTAAACCCTGTAGCACACGCTGTGGATTAAGTTAAGGCTTTACATTTGAACCTCTTTTATATACCTAATATAATTCTGATGAGCGACCTTCCGACTGTTTTCGGAGATTTTGGCAGATAAGGCTTGCTTAAAATCACAAGAAGTTTGACTCTGTATACAAATGGAGCTTCGACAGTAAAATTGAACTTAATCGTAATAAGTGTACTATAATGCGCTTAAAGTTAATTACAAACGATATGATATACCTATCAAAAGGGTTTCAATCATCTTCTCTTTTTGGTGTCGCATTCAACTCAAAGCTATTTTTACACACACATACTCTCAATGCCAGCACAACTAAGACGTCTTCCGAAAGGCTCGGATTTATCAAATGTTATATCAGCGGCTTATTCAGCCTTTCGCCTACTACTCTTTTCATATTAACAACCAACGGAGCCTTCTATTTCTCGTTTTTACACAAACACATTCTTTCAGTCTTACTCTCGAATTTAGAACCCTGACTTATAACCTCGTACACTTTGAATTAGCTTACCCAACGGTCTTTTCATACTATTTCTTGCTTACATTCGCCTTTCTACCTTCGCGTTGTACCTTCCAGTCCCGCTAAGAATGCTACCGAGATAGACTATGTCATGAACAAGTGTTTCATTAGCAGAGCTTTTTAGTAACCTGAAGTGAACATGGTAAGTCTAGTAGTCCACTGTAAGGTAAACCACGAAAATGAAGAGCATTAAAGTTATTGCAGTAGAATTTGTTTAAAGAGTACTAAACTTAAATCCTATTATTCAGTATTAACATTATACTTTGCCTTCCACCTTTGAAATTGTTCACTTTACCATATCTCACCGCGGACGGCTGGAATTTGTGGAAATGGTACAAATTATGCGAGCACGGATACCCCGGTAGAGATAATGTATTCGATTCGGGACTCGATGATCGCATCGTTCACGCGAGCTTCAAATGTTAGTCGCGCTTAGATGTGTGCCCCTACCACGGTTATAAATATAATCAATATAAACGTTAATAAATTATAAATATAATTTGTTAACGTTTTCACACATTTTATTAATTACTTCTATTTTATTTTGAGAAAAATATAATTAGTTGTTGTAGTCTTTTTAAATTAATTTGTTTTTTGCAGAAACAAAATGGTGAATCGGACAAACAATAATTATTACTTCCTTCGCGTTAGTAACCGTAGAACTGCGTGTTAGATCTATACCGAAAAGGTTTTTATGATGCATTCTATCATAAAAAGTATCGGAAATGGATTATTCGTGTGTAGTTCCTAACTCAAATTTATGTTTTGTTTTGTTGTTTTTATTGTTTTCAATTTTTGGCGCGGATTGTGAGTTGCATCTATTATTTATAATGAATACGGTGCGTTATTAGTAACATATTATTTAGTGTGTATTGTGAATTTCATAGTAGATAATATAAGTCACCCGTTTTCGATTCAATCGCTAGAAGACATAAAGAGAATTCGACGCGAGAACCGAACTAAATGATGGAACCAGCGTTTAAGAAATGTTTTGATGATTGGATTTTTCGTAGGTGTTAGTTTATCTTTTCAGAAGGAGCATACTTTACAGGTGATAAAATAGACTTTGATGATTTACTGAATAATTGGGTGTTCTTGACAAAAAAGTATATACTAACAATGAGGTATGGTAATCTGATGTATAAACGTTATTACTCTATATCTATTATAACGATATTACTATCTAAATCCATTCTGCAGTTTCTTGCTGGATAGAGTAACAAACTTCCGGACGTCGTTGATTTTTGGCTACATTACATGTAGGTTGGTTTATGGCCATAGATTATTGAAGATTAGTAATTTAGGGTTAGCTATGTTTCATAATATTGGCTTAAAGATGAAACAACTTCTAATAAATTGTTCAATTACCTACAGGTAATTGGCTCTTGGCTTATGATTGCGACTAGATTTCTAGTTTGCAACGTTTCTGAGATACTGATTTTTTCAATAAATGTAGTTACATTTTGTTTTACTAAACATGCGTAGCTTGAGTCATAAAAAACTTTTAGTTAAGTAAACCTCAGGACAGTTTGAAAACAATTCCAAAACAATATCGAAAACACATAGTAATACAAAAGATGTGCACTTGATACTCGGGGCATTCAACCGATTATATCAAAACACGACGACGAATATTTTGTATATTGAAGTACGCCGTCATCTGTACGCCGGCTCGTGATAAAATACCATTCTTGTTCCGTACAACTTTTTAATTGGTCCGATATTTCTTTTTGGGACCACCTCTCATTCACACTATTTCTACCGCAGCTGTGAGATAACGTGGATTACTGGACACTGTAATGTAAAATATTTCATTTTCTTTGTACATGAAGCTATAGAAAGCCTTTAGCTTCATTTATTTGTCACGTCATGTTCGTCATGTCATTAAAAATGTCACCCCTAGTTTGTCACTTAGAATTACTGGAATCTTTTCAAGAATACTACTAGGTCTATTGCCCATAACCAGCTTGTCAGAGACAGACCTAGATTCATTTGCCACTGACACGATAATGAACTTACCAGATAAAAATATCTAGTACATGATGTCTGTTGATTTACATACATTTGAACTGTATAGCTATTATAATTTGGCTGTCATTGACATGTAAAAAAACCCGATTTTGGCACTAAGTTCATATGGTACTTCCATATCCTTCTACATCATTGGTACTTACACATCAAAATTCATATGGTACTTCCTAAAGTCCTAGTAAGATTAAATTTGGTTTTTACGCTAATATTGGTACACAAACAACTAAAACATTCTGGGATTTCGAACTTTTATAGGCATAAAATAAGGGATTAGAGTTTGTATGAAGTTTTTTCGTTTTTTCGAATCCTCATAATTTTTGTTGGTTTATAAAATATAAACAAAATTACTAGGTGGTAGAGTTTAGCAGACGCCCGGATTGGTACCACCGCCTTACCTATTCCTGCCGCCGTAACGTCATGACGTGTTCCGGTTCGGAGGGTAAGGTAGCCGGTAAACTTACTTTTGCTCGAGGTCTAACATCCCGGCCTCAGGTTGGCAACGCGAGTAAACTAGGAAAAACAACATTTTCATTTTTCCCATGCAAATTGAACGGGTGGAATGCAGTTCACCGGAACAGCTAGTAGTTTTTACATTTCAAACATTTAAAAAAATACAATAGTTACATGGTTTTCACAAACCTTAGATACCTTTTACTATGGAAAAACCTTTAATTCCAACCACTAACCACGAATAGTCATTTAAGCACATGTACGAATTCGTGTGCAATAGCTAATATGTGATAAACATAAATAATTGATTTATATACATTTAAAAAATATTTGCAAGTCACAATGTGGTAAAAAGTATTGTGGTGCATAAATAACAACTTATAGAAAATAAATAGGTAAATAATTTCCATTTCATTTCAATAGAAATCCAGTCTGCTTGTTTAACTTAAACTATCTAAGATAGAAAATATGTCTGACATAGATTAGTCAACAGGTAACTATTGTTAAAAAAAAAAGTTATAATTCAATAATTAACAAAATTAGCACAGCTACAACATTCTAGGCTGCCTATCTGTAACTGTAAATAGGTTTTTGAAATTGGTCGTTAGTTCAGTTGAACTCACCAATATTCGAGCTAGGTAAATTGTACTTGTAGTAGTTGTACTAAGAGCAGTGTGTTTCGAAATCTAAAACAATGTTTTTGGTAATCTGGAAAGATACGATATCTGGTAAATTTATATACACATGACGCTGAAGATCTCGCAACAAACTGTTACCACCTTCGGTTCACAAACTAAACTTATTTTAGATGCATGCTATCTTTCTCAAATGAAACAAAGACAAACGAGATGGAACGTTTTAGATACGTCAGATTAGTCCGAACATGTCAAATCGCGATGTTTTTAATCGACGTTTTCCGAGTAATAGTATAAACGTCTGTAGAAATGACGTGTACCGTCTAATTTGACAGCGCTAAAAGTGTTTTGTCTCTTTCTGTTTATTTCGTTGAAAGTAGACAGCGATAACTTAAAATTAGTTTAGTGAGTGCGCAACAAAATTACCACTATTGTCTGCTTATGTCGGCTACCTTCCCAACATACATTTACATATCCCATAAAATAATAATGTAAGCTTAGTAAAACTGCACAAAAACGACTTTGATTTCAATTATTATATTGTCGAAAGACTCAAAAACTTGAGTATTTTTATCGATGTCCTTGAAGGAGTAGAACTTCAGAAGCATGCTCTTTCAAATAAAAAATATGTGTCTAAATCTGTTTAGTAAAGACGAAGAATAAATATAAAGGAGTCGCTTATGTATCAATCTTCTTATTTCAAAGTTGGCTAAAGAGATAACTCTTAACTATAAAGTATATAAGTAAGATAACTATAAAGTTATACATTTTAACAGCATACACTTTACGGACTATAGAAGTAGCCTGACATGAAACATACAGATTCCACTACATTATTTTGGACAAGTTCTATGTTGGACGCTCGTAGTTCAAAGATAAAGATGGATACGATAAAGTGGCCTATTACCATATTAATTAAGCCTCTTTAGGTTACTCAATACAGTTCACAACGAGTACGGTACGTTTATCGAACAATACGATCGCTCTACAACAAACAAGGCCTGCGGAAGCGAGATTCTATATAATTGGCGTGAAAACTCAATAATTGAAGATAAAAATCAGCGGGTAGCAGAACCAATTACTGCTCTAGCGTTGTGGCACTACGCATACACCGCTGCCACTCGGTGGACCGTCTAACTAGCGATGTTCGGATGTTCCTTATTTCATATCGATAGATAGTTGTTGCATAGGGATGTTACACGGCAAGTTTTTCACCTCCGAGTGACTTATTAATAATAGTATATCAGTAATAATAGTGTATCAGTTCCAATTACACTTCAACCAGGACAGTATGTCAAAGTAAGATAAAAAAAACCTGCAACGACTCGTCTATTTCTATCACCTAAATTTCAGTTCTCACTTTCGCCATTTTTCACTTTTCTGGATAGGATAGCTTGTACAGAGAGCTACGTAATAATTTGGAATATTATTATTGTTCGCAACAGATCTTAGCTACGTGACATAGCATTTAGTACAGGTTTTGTCAGGGATTTGAAAATTTTAACTTTATATATTATGTTCAATTTACAGAAGAGTGGATTCTATTAAGTAAAGCTATGTTATCATCTAAATGTAAAATGACCTGATGCATAAAAGAATCCGTCTCGAAGGACCACAAATGTGGCGTAAAAGGATTACACCATTTGAACAGCGGTATGCGAAATTAAGAAAATAAATGTTCTTATTTTAACAGACTAGCGGTTGACTATATATCATCAGGTGCTATTCGATGCGGAAATAAAGGAATGCGACTGAGATGTCTTTATTCTTTGTGCTTGCACAACACACGCGGCGAATAGGTTTAATTTAAATTTTATAGTTTTAAGGTCGACCAGCGTGCACTCTCGGTGGATTTTTAAAGCGAATGAATTAAACATGGCGGCTCCCCACATCCTGATGCTTTTGCTTCTTCAATTTTTCCAGGCCTTCAAATCTTCTATCGCAATCGACGTAAGGATTTCGGAAGGATAATATTAACAGGGAAAAAAGAGCAAATACAGCGGTAACATGACTAATTCCTAACGAAATAAAAATACATGTCATAATAAGTATGTAATATCACGGCTTTTTTTTACAAAATCACAATAAAAGATTGGATTAAGGAGATATGAAAAGCTAAATATTCATTATTGATAACTGCACTTACGTCGCTATTGTTTAGTTTATACCAAAACACGAGAATATTAACAAATCAAGCAATGCTCGCCTAAAAGTGCAACAAAAACTCATCTTTACTGTTTTCCATCGATTATAATAAATAGTTATAACAGCTATTTACTAAAACTATATTTATTAATAAATTATTATTACAATTATAATAGCGGTTTTTCACATGCAAAGTTCTTAATGTTAAATGATAATAATGCGACTCTATCGTAAATGCGTTTGGTACCGCTATTGAAACTTATCTTATAAATTTAAAATTATCGACAAAGAAACGTCCCTATAATTTTACAAGCGATTTTTCGACATGCACCGCGCGGCTCTAACAACTCATTAGTCCGCCCACGTCCCACGACCACCGCTGGCTGTAGGTACTTGTGGTGTATGCGGTACGGGTAATTGTTTTAATTCGGAACTATTTTAACCGACTTGAAAAAAAGATTTTTAATTCGACTATACATTTTTGAGTTACGAGATTACTTCATAAATTATGAGTTGATATTGATGATCGTTTTTTAAACTTGTTAGATTTTACTAACGAGGTTAAGTAAGAAAAGGTTATATATAAATGGGAATAGATACCTACTTCATTTAAGATTTTTTTCAGTCTGTAATTTAATCTGTGTTATTTTAGAAATAAGATTATTTGTTTAACATATCTGTCTTACGTAGTATTGTATTCTCTTTGATATCTGTGCTGTAAATTTATCGTACCTATTTTTATGTAAAAATACGTAAATTCTATGTAATATTTAGCACAAGAAAGGCAAGCCCACTGAGTTTATTTTGTCGAATCTTCAAAGAGTGAGGCTGCGATTTTCATTTAGTTTCGTAGTTTTATAAAAAATGTCGAAGCGCAAATTATTTCTTACCATCAGAAGAGCCAGATGTTTGTTAGCAGTTTGGCATATAAAAAGATGTTATCACATTAGTTACATAATAAACTATTTAATAATAGATGAAAGTATAAGACATAAATACGAGTACCTACTTCACATATTTTTTTAATCTAACTTGTGGAGTTTACGTAAAATCGTTGCTTCTAAATTGAGTCGTTATTGGTTTTACAGTTTCGAAGCTAGTTCAATAACCCGAAGAATAAAAAGTATCTTCACGCTCCTATTTCACGATTCACACTGCGATAACTAATATCCTAACGACAACCAGGCACATATACAACTTCCAGAAACAAAGTTTCCTGACCCGGGAACGAATCTGAGACCTGACTTGGACTCAAGTAGGTATATGTACTACATACATCGAAACTCGGATTTAATGTAAACTTTGGTATAAAATCAAAATGATACCTACTTATATTATCATGTATGTGACAAACGTGTCAAAAACGACTCTCAGCGAAATAACTCATCAGGTATTGAAATGTATTTCATCAAAAGAACTCCTTGACAAATAAAGTGTAAAAGACAAATATATTTAAAAATTTAACTAACTGTTAAACTACCGACCCGGTCCCGTGTCCCGGACCGGCATGAGGTCCCGTGTTCGGTCGGTCGGTAGGTCGGGCAACAAAAAGAAAATTGGGTTTTTCCTATTTTCTAATGAAAGAAACGTTGCTCAGGATAGAATATGTGCCCGGTTGGCGATGTGCTTGTCACCTATCACATTGTGGGACTTAGTGTCTTCGGCTAGTCGTGAGTGCCCTGTTTATGGCTCTGCCTACCTCTTTAGGGATATAGGCGTGAAGATACTTTTTTTAAATTTAAAAAAACAAATATGCCGTAGTAACATATTCAGAGTTGACCAAGTCCACGCGGATGAAATCTTAGGGAATACCTAGTCGTACATAGCAGACACAGCTCATTCAAGCACAATTTTATATGTAAACGCGCATCAATCTTTATAATATGTATTATGACTTGCAAATTAAATGACTTTTATTAGTCATACCGTTATTGGTCTTACATTGTTGCCGTACAGTATTGCAGTCACACAAATTGCGTGCCAAGATATTTCAATTTTATCACTTTTCTCGTAATTGGGAATTTTTTTTAAGTAAGAGAAGGACGGATCTGAACCTGCATCGTCTTTGACTTATGACACTCTGCTACTTTAGCTAGCGAAGATTACACTGTGCACGTGCAATAGCAAATAGGCTGTAGTATCTTCACGACCATATCTCCGAAGAAGCAGGCTAAGGCACAACTAAGGCACCCACGACTAGCCGAAGACACTAACTCCCGTAATATGATAGGTGATAAGCCTATCATCAACCAGGCACATGGCCAATCCCGGGCAACCTTTTTAATAGAAAATTGAAAATACTCATTTCCTATTTTTTTTTTGTTGGGTGATCCAGAGATCAATCCCGGGACCTCAAGAAGTCAAGTCTGACGCTGGACCGCTCGACCAAAGGAGCGGTTAAAAAATACCTAATAGGCTGTAGGAACGTTGTGCAGTATGCGAGTCACATCGCGGGAACAGCTAGTTCTTGTAATAAAATTATTAAGGTTCGCGCACATTGTTCAGTATGTAATGTTCATCAACAATGGGGTGGATTTCATTAGGCTTCCCGCACATTGTTCTCACGTGGTGTAACGTTCTTGTTTCATAAATAAGGCATTATCTACAATAACTCGATTCAACCGAACAATACACGCGCTGGATGTGGGCGGCGGATACTATCGGGCCATTGATGACAAATATACCGATGGAGATGGTACAACCACAGAAATGTAATTAATTTAATATTACGCTTTTAATAATACATTAATTCCAGCCGCTGATTTCCACCTTTGGACATCGCGGCAGAGTTTAAAGTGTCGTGTCCATCATTTTGATGCCATCTACAACTATGCGATTCGGAAGATAATTTTTACCTTGCACAACACCTTTGTGGAATCAGTTACCGAGGGCAGTATTCCCAAACAATTATGACTTAGGGACCTTCAAGAAAAGAGCGTACTCATTCCTTAAAGGTCAGTAACGCATCTGTGATACTCCTGGTGTTGCGGATATATCTTGTATAAAAAAACATATTATATTCGTCTGCTTGTTTATAACTTTTTTTAAATGTATTACCATCACGATAACCTTAATGCCAATCTCGATTATCCATCATTTTGACGTGATAATCCAGATCCCTGTTTTCTACTAGTGGTGCATATTCATTTTGATATACATTTACAATTGAGAAGTTTATTTTATTTTATTTTTTTATTTTAAAAACTTGAATAGGTACTTTTAATAGGTTTAAATTTTAATATGTGAATAAAATTTTATTTCGATGAACAAATAATCTTGAATTTTAAACGTTTTATCTTTTTGCTGTCAAGTATGAAATTTAGTAGTTCCATGTAGAAAAAATATATAGAAAATTTAAATGTGCTTTATTTTTTAGAATGCTTTCACGGTATTACATTTTTAAACAATTTTTTGAAATGTTCCGGGATCCTTGCAAATCAAACGTAAAGATCAAATTATAAGACCAGATCAATGTTAAAAGATTTTTTGACGTTTAAAAGAATTATTTGTCTTAAACTGAATTTATTCGAAAAACATGGTAATAACAACTTCTTATAAATAATCAGGAGGATAATTTATAACAACAACGCCGTCTGATTTAATTGTGGGTAGCGTTAATTGGCTATTGTCCAACAATATTGGTCTGCCCTTACCTGCCCTTCGGTTTACTAAGGCCACGTTTACCGCTTCATAAAGGATTAATCTCAGAAACCAAAGTGAACAAGCTCTAATTGTACGCGTTAAAAATCTATGATCCCTTTAATATACCTACAATTAAAACTTTCCGTGTTGGTCTTGAACTTCATTTGAAGTATAAAAAGGAATACTTTGAGTCTTTTGAGAGTCATGCGTCATTTTTTAGAACCACGCTTTGACACACGTTACTGTGTGGCTCACCAGGTTTAGAATCACAGACTTATTAATATTGCTAGCCAAAATAATATCAGTAACCACTAATATTTTAGCATTTGGTAGACATTTTCTTCTTATCTTATAAAAACAAAAACAATCTTACAGTTAACAGCTTTGTAAAGGATAAAAAGTTTGGAAATTTCTTGAATGGTGATCATGGAATAGATAATCATTCTTTCATCAATATCCTCCCACTGTATGGTTCAAACGGCTTGAATCATAAAACGGAGAAGCCAGATATGCTGACATTTGGAGAACCTTATCAATGAACGAAAGAATAACAAAGAATATGCTATAATGTTTGAAATACTAGATGCAGTTTTTCACTCCTGTCTCTGTTTTAGTCTAAAATTATAATACGGGTTATTAAAAATTAACATATTTTTAAAATAGGACATGCAATCGCAATACATTCCATGGTGGTGGCAAGAGTCATTGAAATCAATATTTTTTGTTTGAAAAGGGTAGTGAACTTGGAGGAAGAAAGACAGCTCATCTAGGATATAGAGATTTGGCACTCGATACTCTCTATCGTATATATCGTATATCGTAGGGGACATGTCGTGAAGATATGTGTAGGACATACACAACCAAATAAATAAATATAGACTATCATTGTGTGTATTAGTGTTAAATACTACATTTTTGATATTTTTTTGCAAGCTATTCATAGCGAAATAGATGTTGCACCTATTGTAAACTTCAAAATATTTGTATCTCTATTAAGTGCAAGATAAATGAATCAAAGTAATTTCTCGTGTGCTACAGCTGTTATTCATGTGGTGGTAGATAGACATTCCACAAGGTTGTCCGCAAACATAGTTTGTTAGCTCATCTAGTCAAAAAACCGGCTAAGTGCGAGTCGAACTCAGGCACGATAGGTTCCGTACCGTGAAAGTACTACTACCTATTAAAAAGTGCTTTTGATGTATGGGAACCTCCCTTTATTATTTACTTTATTATAATGTAATTATTTATTTTGAAAGGTTAAACAAGTTGTTTTTTGAAATTTTGAAGCGTCTACCTGTTACCGTTTTTATTATTTAGCAAAACAACGCGAGAAAAACACGTTTATTTTATTAGGAACCCCCTTAATATATATTTTTTAATTTCAGTATTTGTTGTTACAGCGGCAACGGAAATACATTTGTGAAAATTTCAGCTTTCTAGCTATCACGGTTTATGAGATACAGCCCGGAGACAGACAGACAGATAGACATCGGAGGCTTAGTAATAAAGTCCGTTTTTACCCTTTAGGCTCGGAACCCTAAAAAGGGCCAAAACTATGGTAGAATCATGTTTCTCGTAAACGATCTCGTTATAAACATAAAATCGTAAATGGCAAAATATATTGAATAACATTATTAGACTTTTATGAAACATTGCACGACTTATCTATTAATAGATTGTTTTAAACCTTAGTTTCCATGCAATTGGTTTTGCCAAATCTATTTAATATGTTTTTCACAACAAACGTAAAATAAAATATTTCTTTTTATTTGACAACATGTAAATTATAAGTCACCATAGGTAGCAGTCCTCTGCAACTGGTGACAGAGTGCAGTGCCGCAACGTCCCCGGGAAGGGTTCCAAAGCCTCATCTGTTCCTGCGATTTACGGCCAATATTAATAAAACCTATCTAGTATAAAAGATCGTTATATTTTACTGTTACTTTTCCATAATTAACTAAATTCATTAACATCACAATAGCTGTAGGTATGTCTTCTCGTTGTCATATTACATATAAAATAAATATCACAATATAATAATACTAGCTGTACCGGCGAACTCCGTACCACCCGTTCTGGTTTTTTTTATGGGAATACTTAAAACGTCGTTTAGCATCTTAGCATCAAACTCTAGAAGGCCTTTTTTTATCTGTAAATAGAGTATTAATACTGGCGGTTAAGCGAGTGTTCTCGCCCGAGTGAGGAAGACAGTAGACTTACACATTGTACCTAACGCCTAACTGCTGGTCATAAAAAAAACGGAGCAGCCTTAACATATTATAGCTTTAGGGTACGGTTGTCTCTTAAAGTTGTGTCTTTGTTACCTCGGTGGTAGTGTACGTTACAAAGAAAGTATTTAATTAAGCTTCGTATTGTAATAAATACCTACTTATACGGAAGTACTTTGATATGTAAATGATAATGTAAATAGTAAATTTGTCTATATGTTAGGAAAATAATTTGTACCTACACCACAATGTGGTAGAATATGTTGGTTTAGTTAGCGTGCACGCTTAACTCCACCGACTAAGCGCAAGACTCAGGTTAGATTCCCGACGGGGGCAGACAATTTTGTGATGAACCTTTAGTTATCTTCATTTCCGAGCCAGAGTGTTTATTAATTTGTTCTTGTATGAATTAAGATATTTCTACGTATTAGAATAGGTGACTAACACCCATAATACAAGCTCAGGGTTCGCTTACTTTGGGGTTAGATTCAATTTGTGTAACTTGTCCAGGAGTGTCTATTTATTTATCTATGCCTAAACGTGAATATAACCGCTTCATAACACACTCACACAGATATTCCACAAATAAATAATAATCATTTCGTTATCACAATAGCCGTATGCCTTCTCGTTGTCATGTTACATACAAAATAAACATCATATTATACTAGCTATTCCGGCGAACTCCATACCACCCGTTTGGTTTGATGAGAATACTTAATTATGTTTTTATCCTAGTTTAATCTTTTGTTATCATTTAAACCGTCCCTGAACTTCCACAAATAATTAGCCAAATCTCGAGTTTTAGCGATACTAACGAATAGCGATTTATTTTTACATGTAATATTGTAGTTTTAGTTAAGAAATATGTTTGTCTAAAATCGATCACAACAATGTTAACGATATTGTATAACGTAAGACCTATTTCAAAGGCATTTCATGTGAAGTGCAACAAAAGCGATTGCCCGAGTACCTGACCGCTGTCTTCTTTGAAACATCCCCATAATCATAATAATTAAGTGTCGCAATATACAGGGCTTATCTGCCGGACGTAAGGATGAGGGCTACCAGTACCTACCACTTGACAATTATTACGCGACACACAATAATTAAATATAATACATTGCGGAATATCACCAATTATGTTTGTCAATCTCGAAATAAAACAAGAAATGGATGGTGCTTTAAAGATACAGTAGATGTTATTTTGTATGGTAGTAAAATAATATGTCAGGAGGAACCAGTTAGGCAAATTATCTGCGAAGAATCAGTGAATCCACCTGCCGTTTCTTCTTTTATTTATGCAAGCTTACTTGTATGTTTGCGTGATTAGGTGCATTGTCTCACGCCAGTCATTGTTCTTGGTGTGCTTTGGTCATGCTAGTTATAATAGTGGGGATTATAGAATTAAAAAAATTATCCACACGCAAAAGAAGGCATCTTATTTGAGTACCTATGTATTGTTATCTTTATACTTACATTTATATATTATCCGAGGGTAGTGTCAAAAGTCTCCGAAATCGGCGCGTTTGTTTGAATTTTTCCCCGTGTTGGTTCGGGCTCCTTTGTAGAATAGACCATCTGCCTTCCTGTGCCAAGCAGCTCATAAAAGGCGAGCATAGGCTTTCCGTCACTAACACAGTGACATCTGACTAGGTCGTCTACTTCCTGTTAGATGAAACTGAAATGAACTTCGGAAAATAGAAATTCTTATACTATAACAGTACTCAAAAAAATATAAAGATACATACATAAATACATATCTTCACGCCAAGTTCCTTACAGCCTACCTGGCTTAGAGTGTCGAGTGCCAAATCTCACGATCCTGACAAACCAGTCTGGCTTCCTTCAGATTCTTTGTTTTATAACATTGGAAGGCAAACAAGCAGACGGATTTTCTGATACCCTCCGAACCGGAACACGTCATGACGTTATGGCGGTAGGAATAGGTAAGGCGGTGGTACCAAACGGGGCGCGTCGCTGCGAAACTCTTCAACCTTGTCAGATGTCACGGTGTTAGTTACGTTAAGCCTATGTTCGCCTTTTACGAGCTAGCAGGCAGGAAGGCAGACGCTCTGTTCTGCAAAGAAGCCGGACCCAAGACGGGAGAAAACACGTATTTTGAATACCATTTCTTAACCCTCGGTCATCGCATCAAGCATGAACAGTTTTGCCAATTTCTTTTTTGATGTGTTAGTTATTGCCTGAAAAAGGTCCCATGTAAATCTTATTGGCATCCCACTAGTAGCTTTTTAGTTTAACATAATATTTCATAATTTTTCGTTTATGTTGACGATCTCATCATTGATGAATCAATAAAAAAAGCAAATTCTCAAAAGTAAACACTGCTTATTATAATTCATTGGCTAACAATAAACTAGAGCAATAAATTAAAGTAACCAAGGATTTTAAAACAATATTTTAGGACTAGTTTGGTGGAACGACTGTGAATGAAATTTTCAATCAGAAGCACAGCTGGGTATCTAATTAAAGTATAATGATATTCTTTGTTACAAACGCAATATGAATATAAATATTAACATAGGTACGTATACAAAATAAAGACCAACTTTTTTCACACAGTTACATATAAGAAGAATCTGATTATAAAAATTCTGAGAATCTCATTTTTAAGTTAGATAGAAAATATTTATGAGAGTATCAGAACCATTTAGACGCAGTATACCTAACATCAATAATTCATTACATGTGCATAAATTAGTTAATATACCTATATACCGTTTAGATATGATTCCTTTTTTTTCAAACTATAATTCTAAAACCGAAAAATTGGTTAATCCTATGCTACTTCTGTAATAAGTAAGATACGACACGTGTAAAAAACATTTTCAACCGTTTCTATTTTCAAATTACAACAGTATGCAATTTAAATTACTCAAAAAAGAGGAAAATATCGATTAATCTACCTGAGTTTTTTTTGTCTCTCATGCGACTAACAATAACGAATGGATTTTGATGGTTCATATTTTGATATAACTTTATATAAGTTTGTAAGAAGAGTGTTAACGGGGTGCTGGCCTCAATCCTGGAGGAAGCGAACAGACGATTTGGTCAGATCATCGCTTCCAAAATAGACAAACAATACTATAGGTGTCAAAGATGCGCAGGGCCAGGAAGGAGATTTCATATAGGGTACCTAGGCATCGAAATTTGAATTTACTTGAATAATTTTGTTTACATTATTGTTGTTATTTTTTGGTATAATTTACATTATGTGCATTTTGTAGAAAACGTCAGCGCTCACCATTGCTGTATTCCGTGCTGGAGATTAGAGTGATTAGTACACTGAAAAAAAAATAGAAATGGCCTTTGTGTGTTTTCGCCATATAGGAAAAGTCAAGTCTTCACGCCCATATCCCCGAAGTGGAAGACAGAGGCACAACCAGGGCACCCACGAATAGCCGAAAACACTAAGTCTCACGATGTGATAGGTGGCAAGCGTATCGCTAACTGTGCACATACATATCCAATACCGGGCAATGCTAATTTGATCAGAAAATTAAAAATATACATGACCGCTAGACCACAGAGGCGATCATTTTGTATACTTTTTTACTAACATGTAAATACAACATTAAAATTATTTTAGTAACATTGTATGTTTTCTGTTTTTTTTTTACTTTTTATTGACGTATAGATAAAATTTAGGTTTATTTTCTTCAGTTCTATATTTTTAACATGGACATATTGTGTAGATATGAATTCAATACTTAATTTATTGTTTGCTGTATTATGGTTTTCCCCGTGTTAGTTCGGCCTCCTTCGCAGACTAGAACATCTCTCAATCAAATGTTAAATCAAATTAATGAAAATGGAATGAGTTTTTGCTCATGAGGATTAGGATCCTTACTTAAAATTTAGATTTTAAGTAAGGATCCTTACTTAAAATCTAAGTAGGTAAGCATCGTTCCATGAAAATTGGTTACAAATCAAAAATACAGAAATTTGAGTAATTTCGCAGGATGCGGACAAATTAGCAAGTTACCTACATAATGTAAAGTTCATAATATTATGGCAGTGTATATCAGCCTACAAAGAATAAAAGATACGCATATCCAGTATCGTAATATTTGTGAATAATCCGCAAACAGGTAATAGTATCCAAGCAGAACACTGAGAACTCCGAGATAAAGAAAATATCAAGACTATTATAACCCGTCGCACGCACGTCGCTCCACCGGCCACATCATATGGACATTACTTTTTTAAGAAATAAAAAATTCTACCACAAAAAATATATATGTATATTTGACCTGCAGTTTAATTCAATAAAGTACATAGTCGTGCGTCATTAAAGCCTTTCACGAATGAAAACATAGAAAATGTAAATAAAACGTTCTGCAATATTTTTTAAATAATTTGCTAAACAATCTAACCTGTCCACCATCCTTAACATTTTTAGATTTTTTCAACAAAAATGAAATCTTCCTTTTAGTGAAATGAAAACGATGGGTAACAATTAATGATAATCTCACCACAACAGCTCAAAAATATTTTAAATGATTCTAGACATGCTTATATTATATAATGTTTACATCACACGATGCTTATAATTGTAAAATTATAATTACTATTATTTATTCTTAATTAATTAATAGCAAAAACAATGGTTTGAAATAGTAAACATTGGGATAAAAGTAACCAATTCAATCATATTCTAAAATAATTAACTAATCAATTCCCTTTATTAGCTCGGCGTGTTTTAGATATTATATAATCACACATCTAACTTGTTATCGACACATTTTTTTATATTTGTTACATTTTCTATACACGTCAAAATCAAGTAATTTTATTCTGTTTATCTATTACTCTAGAACGGCTTCAAATTTTGTTTCAAATCATTGTTAACTCTTTACTTTACACAATAAAAGTAAGAAAAGATACTTATACGTACATAAACTAAGTAAAAAACAAAAGTCGATCTTACCTTTAGCATAAAAATCTTCCAGTCACACCAGTTAAGGAAGCTAATAAATAATACAAATGGAATTGGTATTGGTATTTATTTATACATATTATATTATCTAGTTGAAGTTTTGCCAAATGTAGAGATTTTTTATAAAAATAAAACGAAAGTTTCGGGAATATTCTAAAAACTCTAGATCACATACACAAATGCATGTCCATACAAAAATAACGTCGCTTTTGACCGTATCTTTTGTAGTTTCGCATCCACTGGCCTGTCATACGGCGGGTCTTAGCGAATTAACACCAGGGTAAAGTTGCATTTGCCTTTTACAACACCGCATCTTTGGGAACCATTCCGTCCGCCGACTTGAGTATAGCTTTGGTATTTTTATACATCTTATGTTCCCACGAATTAGTACCTTTTCATATTATGTGTGAAGGAATTTTTAAAGATTATTTAAACTTTTTCAATATTTCACTTATTTTCAGCCAAGGTTTTTGTAAGAATATATGCCAATCCCTATGTTTCTACGCAGTTTGTCCGAGGCAAGAATTGATTTTTAGTTTGCTCTTTTTGTCCTCATCACGTTGCGGCTTATCCTCGTCATATTCTTTTAGAGTGAAAAGAAGTTTTTGTAAAATAATGAAAGCAAAACTCCCGCATCGTATCCCGCAAATTATCGTCTCAATGTGCTTATTTTTGACGCCAAGAAATCTTTATGCTTGTTAGGTTTTCAATTCCGTAAAACATATAATCCAGAAATGCAAATGGTAAAACTTTACGTCAAAAAGAAATCTATATGTACTTTGTAATGGTGGAAAGAACTTTGCTCATACCATCTTTGTATTAAAGAAAGTAAAAAGTACACTTATATTTCTTAGAAGGAAAAAATCCATAATTGCATGGCTTCAAACGAAACTCCTTATTTATGGCAGAGTCCATTTAATAAGAGGCTTCATTAACGTTCTATAGGGGTAATTAATTAGTCAATTAAAAGCCTTCGGTCTTCCTTATTTTAATTCAGTTCTATAAGTGGCTCTTATAAATCAGACAACAATCGTATTTGAGTTTGCCATAGACAGATAACCGTAGATGTTATAACAATAGATAACACAAACATTGCATTAATTAACTGACTCCAAAAAGGAGGAGACTGACAATTCGTCTGTATGTTTTTTAGCAAATAGCGAATGGATTTTGATTGTTCTCTTTTTCTAAATTCGATATTTACGTCAAAATTCAGAGGTAGTAAACAAATAATCAAGATCCGAAAAGTGGTTTGTGAGTTATACTAATTAATAATGCATTCTTTTAACCTCAAAAGGTAGCTCTGATCGTGACAAATAACCGTGGTCTATGGTAATAGTCATGAGTGCGTTTCAATCATTATCTTTATCAGGCCTTATGTGCAAGTCTACCTGCCTATATCCCTATGCAGCCAAGTTGCTGCACAACCTATACCTACCACCAGTGGTCTCGTTGGACCTACGCTTTTTACGAATAGATTGTAGAATTATTAGCTGTACATTTGTTTCTAATGGCTTTGGTTACGTGTTAATGTTAAATATCTATATTTTAATAAAAA
Source organism: Calephelis nemesis (assembly GCA_002245505.1). NCBI lineage: Eukaryota > Metazoa > Arthropoda > Insecta > Lepidoptera > Riodinidae > Calephelis > Calephelis nemesis. Next base: position 214,913 of record NJDD01003966.1, read on the forward strand.
GTTTTTTAAATCCTTTCCCTAGATACTTATGTGCTAAGAATAATTTAAATGTTTGACGTAAAATCGTAAATTGATTTCATTTGTAGGGACATAATGGAGCAAAGATACCTGAATAGTATATTATATATATAAATAAATAATCAAGTATCACTTTTAAAAATACTTGTACGTACATACTTAGTGCAGGTGAATGACTAAAATTGTAAACGGTTTACTATAAAAAAATGATGAGAAAAATGTAGCTGGACATTTTTTAAGCAATCATTCTAATGTAATTTAACTTGAATGAAAAATCAGAGATTGTGATTAGATATTGGAATTGCTTCGGATTTTTTTATATAAAAAAACCGTGAAAATTTATCCGAAGCACAGGAAAAGTGCTAGGCATCAATATATAAATAGTTCCTAATGTTGAGACAGCGGGTGTAGCATAAATCCTGATTATCTTCAAACATTATCAGAATTCTTATCTGCATCTGATATAAATGGCATATCGATCTAAACAATGGGATTGTTTAGAGTTCTATTTCAAAACGGTTTATCAAATGATTTAAAGACTAAACTAGAAATTGAGGTTGCTTTATAGGAATTAGTACACCAACAGTAGAATTTGGTAGCTTAGCTCGGTACACAAAATATAATCAAAGCTCAACACATGTCTAGAAAGCACACCCAAGTTTTATTAAAGTAATTACCTTATTTTGAGTAGGCTTAGGATCCACACATAGAGAAAATTTCGTCGATTCTAACGATATGATGATCCTAAACCTAAAGTATTTGGGGTTCTTTGTAAGCTGGCAGAGATTGTTTTGTTAACTGAAAAATGTGTGCACTTTTAACTGACGTCGAAAAAGGGTAGATTATAATATGTTCGACTATTATATTATTTTTTTATGTATGTTAACCGGTTTTGCCGTCAATAGTCATTCCTGAACCGATTTTTTTAAGTGAAAACTTCTTTAGCTGCGTTGCGCATTTTTTATGGAATGGGTAAAAACTTCTCAACTCGCGTCAGGACACGTGACCTGATCGAAAATTCATAAGACGGATGTAGTACCCCCTCTCTTCCTACGGTGCGGCGAAAATATATGCCTGCGCCTACAGTTTCGTTTAGACGGCACAGGGCGCTCGCGCAGATGTTCGCGTTGGCATGTTTAAGATAGTTAAACGAATATGAGTGGTCACCATTTTTAAGGATAGGGTGAACTGAGGAGGTCTTCCAAGATCTAGGAACAATGCCCAGGGAATATGTCAATAATAAAAAAAGTTCGTGCCCTGATGATGCTATCACAAGCAAAACCGGTAGGCTATTTACAAAATAATAAATTAAAAACCAGTACAAGTGTTTCTTTATTTAAAAAATATGAATACCTGTTTTAACTTATGGGCTATCCGTTTGTTTTATTTACCCGAAACAAAAAAACCGCTTTAACCACCTTGGACAAAGCGGGCAATCGTATGGGTATCGTAATTTGCTCATAGGTATTTTATTTTAAGATTTCTAATAAATTTAATATTAATGTTCTATTTAAAATCATTAGTTCATAGATGTTATAGAAAAAAATCTGTAACGTAGCAAATTAAGTACTAGTTTTTTTAAAACTTTCTCTTAGGGTGTCCACTCTGACTTTCTCTACTTATTGAAATAGAAGTACCTAGTGGTTTGAAAGGGTGTACCAATTTCAATGCGGATTTTTTGTTTAAAAGTTGATGTAATCGAGATGGTTTTTAGCTACACTCTATATAAAACATATATCAGGGTTACTGCATACTTTTAATTTTAGGATTAGGTATGTTTCATAGTATTGCTCTTAAGGTGAAACAACTTCTATCGAATCCTACTATCTAAGCTGTTAGCTCATGATAGTTTTGCAACGATTCTTATTTTTTTTATTTTTAATAAATATGTATTTTATATACTGAATATACCTTTTCAATATTAAAAAACCTATTGATAAAACCTTTTTACTCACAATTTTACATACATTACAAGATAGACTGTTACCGATTGCACATATGATTTTTGCATCAAAAATGCAAGCATGGTAAATTATTAAGACAGGTAGCTGACCTTGTGATGGAACAGGAAGGATATATGGTTTTGGATTGGGTGTTTGGATAAACAAAATTTATGAAAAGGTATGGAGCAAACTATAAAACATTCTTATTATTTATCATACTCTTCTTTACGCTATCATCATCAGGCAGAGGACGTCCACTGCTGGACATAGGCCTCCCCCAAAGAGCGCCACAAGTCACGATCACCAGCCGCTTGTAACCAGCGACTCCCCGCGACTTTGACCAGATCATCAGTACACCGGGTGGGAGGTCGTCCAACACTACGTCCTCCGGTGCGGGGCCGCCACTCGAGAACTTTTTCCCCCAGCGGTTGTCTACCTGCCTATTGCATTTACGCTATATTAATAAAAGTTTTCATAATAATGAAACGGTCAAGCCACATGTTTTGTGTAGAGAATTTAGAGCTTATAGAGTTAGCACGACTAGAACGACAGCTTTGGTTCTACATACTCGATACTATATTATAACTGATAACTGTTCTAATATCTTTTTCACTCTATGAGCGACATGAACTTGTCTTGGCAATATCTTGCATATATAAATGTTCAGGTGGGTTATACTTACGTGTTTGGACTTATTTGATACGTCTTGAATAGTACTTATCAAGTCTACTACTGGGGAAGCAATTACAGGTAAAAGCGAGCCATAATATTGTTTTTAACTTATTTTATGTAATCCCAAATACGAATATACAAAATTGACTACTGTACAGAGCTGTTGCACGAACACATAATACAGATTAATACCATTGTGTGTGGCCATAATTTTATTTATTGATATAATTAAGAACACAATTACGTATCGATAAAAAGCGATCCCTATCTGGTTAGGTCTGGCCGTCACGGAACCGTTTGTAGGCAACGGTAACGGTACAATGCAGTCTAGTATTGTATAAAAATATCAAGCGGCTTCACTGCGCCATATATGCAGCACAATGGCGGACGTGCTGGCGGACGTACGCGCTGTAAATGTGCATGATTTTATTATGTTGGTACTGTGTAGTAGGCATACAAAGAGTTTATTGAAATATTACAAAATGTTTACTTTGTTTCATAAAATTTAAAGGACCTGACCCACAGACAGACGGATGGTAAGGGGTGCCGTGGAAGGTATGTCAAGCTTCCCGCGTCAGTTTAACAGACTATATAAAACTTCATGTGGTCTTGCGGTCCAGTATCAGACTTGACTTAATGTGGTCATGAGTTTGATCCCCGAGTCGGGCAAAAAAAACCAAATGTACTTTTTCAATTACCTTATAATAACAACGTCACCCAGAATTAGATATGTGCTCGATTGACACTAGGTTTTTATTTTATTATCTCATTGCGGGAAGGTTGAACTGGTCGAACCTCTAACTACCTTCTATTCTTTCTTTTCGGGATAAGGACTTAAAGTTACATTTAACTATAATGCGTTTTCAAGGAAATAGTCAAAAGGGGTATTCTAACATATTTCATTTCCATCTCTGATTTCTTTTCCGATATCCATCGGGTATATCGAGGTTAAATACACGTGCGACTTCTGTTGTGCAAATCTTTTAAGATTAATGGCCAGTAAAAGTTGGTATCCCCCTGAGCAAGTACTACTTTGTGGTAGTATACTACCGCCTAGCACCTTCCTATTTCAGTCCTCTAACGACATTATTTCATGCCGTAATTGGTCATGAAGGATCCCTGCAGATATTGATCAAATATTAGCCACAAAACATCACAGGTTACATCCATGATTCAACAGTCAATCCATCCTGGGTTTTAGCCTCAAAATAATATGTACAACTACATCAATAAAACTAAACCAATCGAGAAACCTTTTCAAATTTATCATGGAATTAAGAAACCTGGCAATCTTTCTGGCGTTCACTTGACACTCAATACTCTCCGCCTATCCTGCAAGACCTGTGGTGTGATAGGTATATACTCGTATATGAAAGATAGCATGTACGTTCAAGTGTTTTTCTGCATTCCGAATTTTAAGTAGTTTGGTGGTTTGGTTGAAAAAGTTACCGGTCTATTTATATGGTACCACACACTTATGAAATGAAGCCCTATTTAAACATTTTTGACGTTACCACTCTCCTACGGAAAATATTTTATTAAGCGGGATAAAAAGTAACCTATTAATCAACCTGCCAAATTTCGACGACTGTTCTTATGACGGAGGAACAGCCTGCGACTACTAGTTGTGAGTATTCGGGCTGCAAGTCCAGCGGCTTCTGTTCGATCCGTATGCGTGATCTCCGACATAAAGGTAAGACAGCAAGCAATCAAAAGGAGCTCGATGATCAGATGTAACTGGCTTGTGACGAGGAACATCATGGGCATATCCTCTGGACCGTACTGTGATTATGGCGATGAAAGCAGTGGATCTCTTTCAGGACAAGTTGTTGCGAAACTCTCTAAAATCATCAATCAACGGTTTAATAATAAACTAGCAGTTTCACGCAGCTTCGCCTACGTAACTTGGCTTTTACTGCATCGATTTTGATGAAACAAAGCCTATGTCACTCAGGAATAATGTAGTATTCTAAAGGTGAAAGAATTTTTGAAATCGTTCCAGGAGTTTCCTATTAATTTCAAACAAACAAACAAAAAATCCAACCTTTCCTCTTTATAATATTAGTATAGATTTAGTATCTAAACTAATATAAACTACTTTTGTCCACCGTACAAGGAGCGCAGCCACTCCCTACGTCTATGCGTGTCTCGGAACGCGAAAATCACTATTTATTGTTTAAGTGACGAGCTATAAATCTCCGCGCAAGAACCTGACGGTCGCCTATTGTAATCTATTGTGATTTTATTGACTGTCCGCTTATTGAAACTAACTTCTATTCAAGTATCACGGAAATAGTGGATTTGTTAGCCGGAGCCTGTCCCCTTTTCATGGCACTGCGCCACTTGGCCGAAACAATGAAGGCCTCAGCAAATAAATCTAAAGTCTTGTGTATGATAATTGTTTTTAAATACACTTTATTACTGTCTTGTCGGTATCTTAGGTACATGGTTGCATCAAATTCTACACTAGCCGACCTGATGAACTTCGTTCACTTGGCACTAAACACTGTCTGCCTTTCTTGAAGGGGGACTTGGCGTTAAAGTATTTAAGTGTGTCAAAATTACCTGTACGTACAAATGCTTCTCCACATTCCGGGTTCCAAGTTGTTTGGTCACCCCGTAAAGAGCCTGTAATTTAGAGCTTGTAAAGAAGCGTATGTGTGTTTGTGTGTGTGTGTGTGTGTGTGTGTGTGTGTGTGTGTGCGTGTGCATGCGTGTAAAGCTTGTTTTTTTCTAAACTACAAAACTTTTGTAAATGATGTCGTATTTTTAAATCCTACTCAGAGAGATCTACAATGTTCTTAAATTTTTATGTATTTTATTAAGTAAAAAAGAAAATTTGAACATAGGAAACGTAAATAGTTTCACTATCGCCATACAAACTAACTAAATACTAAGTTCCATGAAATTTGGTTGATGTAGTTTATTATGAAATAATTAACAAACTATACGAACAAGAAGGTTTCTAAAACTAGCTTATTCAAGTCCACCCTCCCCACTACGGACACATTTATGTTCAGTTTAAAAGGATATGATTGCGAAGGAGCTAGCAAGATAAAAAGAAACCGTAGCCATTTATTTTTACCGAAAGATAGATGTCCTGTGCCCGTATGAATAATCTCCAGGCGACCGACTAAACCTTTGTCGCATAAATTAAAGACTCAAGAACGTGTGGCATTTTCATTATTTACTTTGTTTTAATGAGATTTTATTGCGGGTGTGGATAAAAAGAAGGCTCTGGTTAAGGATAAATACATTTTACACTTAACCATCTTTCAAAGTCGAGATCTGTCTATCTGTATTACGTTTTATGGTTTTAAATGGAAGTAGCTTCTGGTTAAGGTTTTTACCGAAAAGGAAAAATAGCAATATATATCCACTTAATATTTACATTTCCGTTGTCGGTTAATGACAAAATTTTGTGGGGTCTCGATAAATCGAAAGAATTTCTACACGTCGCTATCCCTCGGGAGTTATTTTGAAATTCACAACCGATTGTTTGTTTAAACAGAAGTGTTAGGTAAAAATATCTAACTTAGATATTTAAGTACTTTATGTATTAGTGTCGTTGACTAATACGGAACACATAATTAATAATTAGAACAAATAATTTGTTTACTTTGGGGTTAGATCAACTTGTGTAATTTTCCAGGGATATTTATTCGTTTATGATGTATTGCGTGGTGTAAAAGTACCTTATCCTATAAACCAATTCATAAGTTTTTAGCCTCCATTAATATTTCATTTGTTCAACATGTTTCTTAGAATGTTAAATTTAAGACTATCACCAACACATACAAAGAAATTTAGATGTCCTCACGCCAAGTCCCGTCACGATTCCTACAGACCTGCCTATTCACAAGCATAATTGGGATTATTAAAGCATACTGGACCTGGACTCCTGACACCATCTTCGGATAATAGATTTAATTATATAGGTATATTATATAGATAGATTGCGCTATCTAAAATCGCTATCCCATGATTGCAACGAGTTCCTGCTGCAGATCTAAAAAACTTGAAAACCGGGACGCAGCTGCGTGCAGCATCTAGCTTTGGAGCGACCATCAATCACGTAAATATTTTAGAATTTTTTGAACCCCACCCCTACCCAAAATCACGTTGATTTTTAACGGGCTTAAAAATTACAAAGTGAAGTTGTAGACTACAGGCCCATGCCAAAAATATATGGGTCATATTATGAACCACACGGTGGCGTATATAGGACGATATAAGAGCATTAAATAATAAGATTCAGCACTATGCCGTCACCTGTAAGCTGTCCAACTGAGTGCAGGTGAGAATTCAAAAGTGCAGGTAGAGTAAGTCCGTTGTGGTCCCTTATTTTTGTACGGCATACTTATCATTGGAGTAGAAGCTGTACTGAAACAGTATGAAACTGATGCCGTACAGAATCAAGTGGCCAAATTTAAATTTAATTAAAAAAAATACCCGATTTCTGGCACACCATTTTGTACGGCATTACAGGCTTTCTTATTATTTGTTATGGTTCTATCGACGATAGCAATGCCGTACAAAAGTAAATGACCAAAAGGGACCAAAAGACTCTACCTGCACTTTAGAATTCTCACCTGCACTCAGTTGGACAGCTTACAGGTGACGGCATGGTGCTGAATCTTATTATTTAATGCTCTTATATCGTCCTATATACTCGTACATCACCTGGTGGTTCATATGACCCATCTATTTTTGGCATGGGCCCGTAGTCTATTGTGACCTTACGGAAAATAATTGTACTTACAAATAGATATTTGCGGTATAGAAATCGCGATCTCTAATGAAAAAATTAATATAATATCTCAAAGGTTTTACTTAATCCTTTCCGGCGCCCCATCCTCTTTCCCTCTCCAATTCCATGTACCTAATTAAAGGACGACCTCTTAACATACATACTAAATAAACCATAAAATACATACACCACTAAGCGATCCAGGAAGATAGTGCTGTAATAAAGAGATTTTAAAACTGGTAACTACTAGGGATATATAAATGAAACCACGGGCGCCAACTACCACAGAGAGCAATTAAAACTAGTTAAGCAAATAACCTTTCAGTAGCGACAGTAAAAAGAACCCCCACTTGTTTTTAATAGTTACCACCGTTAAAACGGATTAACAGTCGATCTTATCTTGTATATGCATAGCTAAGCTTCCTTTTTAATTACCGACAGTTTATTCTGATATTTATTTTAGGTCATAAACAATATGACACATCCCGTAGATGGTTATCTGATAGCAAATTTTATTAAACATCGTAATTCCTAAGTATCATAACAATACGTTATCTACTCATGTGACAATACGTTATACTACTTTACCATTTTTGCCAGCATATTTCAAGTGCTTGCCATTGTTTTATTCCAGTTTGCGAAACTTACAAAGGTAAAAGTATTAAATCCGCAGCCTCAGATGAACGCACCGTTACCACATTTAGAGTATTAATCATTAATTATTTTTTAATTATTTGCTTTTTGAAGTAATAAGCTAAGCTGAGGAAGTCGCAGGCTAACAAATAAATGTGCAAACTTTCTACCTATTTAGTACCCCCCTTAGTAACAGTTTAACAGCTTTATCTACATATTTTTTATGTCATAAGATGGTGAACAAGAACACGGAGCTCCTAATGGTAAGAAATAATTGTAGCCTATAGACACCACAGACGTTATTGGTGGTATTACGCCAAATTGTTCAAGTCTATAGGCTGTCCTGCCTTCCAGATCAGAACATAATACCTACCTACTATTCCTACAGCGGCGGGAATAGTTAAGATACAAAAATATTACATTTTTGAGAGCGACCGAAATGCTTATTTTACATCTGCTTTACCAATTTTCAAACTCATTAAACTCATACAGCCATATAGTTTAAGCTATTCTTAAACAATAATGTGCTTTAGGAGTAAAAAATAATAAGAATTTCCCCATGGCCCTTTTGGCTGATGTGAGTGACTATAATTTTTTCTGAGGAATCATGTGATATGGAAGTATTGGAAATCGAGATAAATAATACACTACGAAAAGTTGTAGAATGGCTAAAGGGCAGTAGTTTAAATATTAATCTAAATAAAACTAAATTAATGCATTTTTCAATAAAAAACAATGAATCTATACTACCGAGAATTAAATATGGTAATACGATAATAGAACAAATTGATAATATAAAATTTTAGGAATACAGTTTTTTTTTATAATATTGGAAGGCAAACAAGCAGACGGATTTCCTGATGGTAAGAAATTCACGTCGCTTAAAGACACCAAAGGTGGTAATGATGTGTTGCCAACCTGAGGCTGGGATGTAAGACCTCGCGCAAAAGTCAGTTTACCGGCTACCTTACCCTCCAACCGGAACACGTCAACAGCAAACATTGACGTTATGGCGGCAGGAATAGGTAAGGCGGTGGTACTAATCCGGGCGAATCGCTGCGAAACTCTACCAACTAGTAAGATGTCACGGTGTTAGTGACGGTGAGCCTATGCTCGCCTTTTACGAGCGGCCTGGCAGGAAGGCAGATGGTCTATTCTACAAAAGAGCCCGGACCAACACGGGGAAGCCCGGACCAACACTGACATGGAAAGCGCATACGAAGAACATAATGATAATATGTTCCAAAATTAATAAATTCTCTTTTGCGCTTCGGTTGCTCTCAAAAATTGTAAACAAAGCGGCGGTCATGACAGCATATTACGGATTTGTTG
>NJDD01003966.1:226208-240662 GCA_002245505.1 Calephelis nemesis
AAGATGTCACGGTGTTAGTGACGGTGAGCCTATGCTCGCCTTTTACGAGCTGCCTGGCAGGAAGGCAGATGGTCTATTCTACAAAAGAGCCCGGACCAACACGGGGAAGCTCGGACCAACACTGACATGGAAAGCGCATACGAAGAACATAATATGTTCCAAAATTAATAAATTCTCTTTTGCGCTTCGGATGCTCTCAAAAATTGTAAACAATGCGGCTATCATGTCAGCATATTACGGATTTGTTGCTCCAATTCTAAGATACGGAATTATATTTTGGGGCAACTCTTCAAATAGGGAATTAGTATTTGAGACACAAAAAAGATGCTTGCGCTCAATTTTTGAGATGAAACAGACTTAGAGCTGTAAACCTCATTTCAAAGAAGAAACTGCTTTTTTTGGAAAAAATGTTGTCAATATGACACAAAGAGATTACAATAAACTGACTCCTATTCGTAACATTAGAGAGATAGCCAAATTCAAAAAAACACTCATACCTTTTTTAAAATTAAAGTCATATTATGATTTAAATGAATATTTTATCGACGATTTCAATTTAGAATAAGAAAACACTTGAATCCTTTTTTTAAGGTCACGATTTTTTTATTCATTTTTATTTTAATTATAAATGTTTAGTTAATCATTTTGTTTTTAAGAAATTTGACATTACGAATTTTATTTAATTGATTGATGACTATTTTTTAATTTAAACTTAAGTTTTACATAGGATTTGAATTTGTTTATATTGACATATTGAAATATTTCAGCTTCAATATGGAAATCGTATCGTATGGAATCGTGAAGTCAATTTATTATCATGTCTATAATCTATTTAATTAAAAAAATGTTATATGTAATTGTACACGTCTCTTATTATGTGCTAATGTTTTATTTATAACTAGCTGTCCCGGCGAACTTCGTTCCACCCGTTCAGTTTGTATGGGAAAAGGTTAAATGTTGTTTTTTTTTTGTTTTTTCGCAAGTTTTTTCTTATCTTTTGAACCTTCCCTGGACTTGAACAAATAATTCAAAACCAACATCAGCGAAATCGGTTCAGCCGTTCTCGAGTTTTAGCGAGACTAACGAACAGCAATTGATTTTTATATATATAGATTATTGTTAAGGGACGTATTAACGTTGTTTTAAGTAATACACAAAAATATTTTAAGTACCCACAATCATATTTGTATAATAAATCTGTACGCCTACTCGGCAGGTTTTAGAGACCACTTTTTGATGTATCATCAGTGTAATACCTAAAGCCACAGAATAAATGACTTTTGACTTTTAATAATTTTACCGTGAAATCCCTTTTAGATTTGGTGCAGTAGCTACCAAGTTTTTTAGATAACAAGTTATAAGACGATAACATCTTTTAATTTTATTATTAGTAAAGAAATACTCCAAAATACTATGTTAATTATATGTACGTACTTATTTATATATAGAGTAAAACTTAATTACACAACTTTTCTTTTATTTTAAAGTTTTGAGTTTACAAAAAATGTAATATATCTTTAGACCAATAAAATATGTGAATATGACGGTACTTGCATCGTAATGACTTCGTAATTCATAACAAGGAGTTTAAGCGCCATCGAGAGAAAAGATGGTCGAAGTTTTTTTATAGGTAATTGTTAAATTTCGTGTTTATTTTGAATAAAATTAGTCAATTTTGGTGGCATTTTGTATAATTTTGTTTAGTGAAAGTGTACAAATGAAATAATCATGAAGAAATTAGCGTATCGTGTATTACCTCGTTGCCATCAAAGCTCAAATGAGCTTGAGTAATGGGGCCACCGCTTTACCCAAGACCCTGACATGGCTTATTGGTGACTTATGACTAATTATAATTGAATCTGGATTTTTAAATTTGATGCAAATTTCTACTTGACAAATGGCAAAATACTAAAGCGAATTTCAAAACCTAAAGAAAGAAGTCACATGTAAAAAAAAATTAATAAATAGGGAATCTTAATCAGAAGTAACTTTATTTGAGTGGACTTGAATCGAAGTGATGCTTTGTTTGCGTCGACACTTCCATTTGATATACTATACCACCGGATCGGAATCGTTTCTGAGATCCGGCGAAATAAACCAAAAGCTCTTGTCTTTTTTAAAATGAAGCATAACATTAAAAGTTTAACAAAAAATTCTTATTATAATTTAATTTAACATTTAGGTATGTACATCTTAGATGATTAGGTACCTTTTCGTGTACGTCTTTTAAATGCTCTGAGATTTTATAAAAGCCTTTTTGACACTAATTTGTTTTAATGCACTTTTTAAATTATTTAATGGTACATAGGTTTTTAATAACACAATAACACTGTGCAGCATATTGCCGAAACATAGATTGACCCAAAAATTAGCTTATTTCATGGAGACAACTAATGTATACTGCATTATTATTTATATTTCTCGTATTTAAGAGTACATCGCTATTTTCACATATTTTAAAGCATGCACATTTATAACACACATTAGATTGTCATCAATATATTGAGAAATCAAGATTAAAGTATTTATTTCTTTGAACTTTTCTCACAGGGACTTTCTAACGTTAAGATTATAAATAGCTCTTATTACTATTTTTGTAATACAAATATAGTGTGTACCTATATATATCTAAAGAATTTCCTAAAAGTACACTTTTTATTAAAAAAAGTATCTTCACGCCCATATCTCCGAAGAGGTGGGCAGAGGCACAACCAGGGCACCCACGACTAGCCGAAGACCCTAAGTCCCACAATGTGATAGGTGCAAGCCTATCGCCAACCGGGCACATTTCCAATCCCGACCAACATTTTTTTTATTAGAAAATTGGAAAAATCCAATTTTCATTTTGTTAGCCGACCCGGGACCTCATGCAGTCAAGTCCAACACCCGGACCGCTAGACCACAGAAAGAGACATTTTATTACCTTTTAAAAAACTTTTTTAAGAGGTAAAGGTTTTGTAAAAGGTTTGGTTTTGTTAATTTAACATTTTGATATACCTAAGGTAGGTAGGTATTTAACATTTTGATATACCTAAGGTTATTATTATTATAAGGTAAATGTTAAATTAACAAAACCAAACCTTTTACAAAACCTTTACCTCTTAAAAAAGTTTTTTAAAAGGTAATAAAATGTCTCTTTCTGTGGTCTAGCGGTCCGGATTAGGTACCTAAACGAAATGATAAGTAGGTGTTCTCGCCTTACCTGCCTACTCGCCAGATTTTTTATACGTAGTCTATCATTATATTGCAACCGTTCTAGAAAGTTATTCATATTATAGGAAACTGGTAAGGCAATGATAAATACAAATGATATAAGTACAGATAACAGAATCACTTAGGTCATTATTCTCGGCGAACAATTAGCGTCGATCAGACGTTCGCCGTCGGCGTGTTCGGGCGCGGTCGGCGTTTCCCGGTAATTGGTGTGCGCGGACGCACTGCCCGCGGCCACACTGCTACTGTCACTTCTAAGCTAAACACTTTGCGTTTATAAATAGAAAAATTGTTTTATAATATAGTCGTTTTAATATTACTTTCTGTGATTATTTGTAATACTGCATAGATAATTTTTATTAGAATAAGTTATTTATACCGAATATTAGACATTAAACGCGGCTACACCCGCGTACAAAACCTGACTCTACCGCGAAAACACGTAATGACATACCTACCTATTATGGACAAAAAAAACCTATGACTATTCAGCCGTTTAACTTCACCCAGTTACAAAATAATATTATACCTACCAACAACAAACTTGCTCCGATGTGAAAGAATGAACAAGCATTATTTTGCATTTTTAATTTTATTAAGAAAGTAAGAAAGAAAGAAAATTATTTATTTGCGGAATATGTGTGTAAATGAGATGTTTCAAAAATATTTAAGTACCTCTATATCAATATATTCTACCATATTTTGGTGTGCAAATATTTTAATATTTATAAAAAGATATTACATATACCTACCATTACTTTAAGCCAATTATTTATATTTATAACTGGTGTTTAACCCTGTCTACCGTCAAACTACCATTGTATCTAGAATTGAAAAAAATAAAACAATTAGGTACTTTACCTTGTTTAAAATAAATATTCCTTAATTTTATTTAATTTTCTTAATTTAGACTTGTAATTTGAAAAAAGCTATTGACTTAAGCGAGCGACGGCTGAAGTCACGTGTTCATGACTTTCAAATAATAAGCTTCCGAATTCTTCCTAATCATCCCAATTGTTGCTTACATATTAACGTGGGAACCCAGCCACGGGTCCGCATTCCTACTCTGATTTCTTCATTTCTTTTTTTTATGATATTGGAAGGCAAACAAGCAGACTGATTTCCAAATGGAAAGGAAATCACGCCGCCTAGAGACACCAAAGATGGTAGATGTGCGTTGCCAACCTGAGGCCGGGACGTTAGGCCCCGAGCAAAAGTAAGTTTACCGGCTATCTTACCCTCCAACCCGGAACATGTCATGACATTATGACAGCAGAAATAGGTAAGGCGGTGGTACCAATCCGGGTGATTCGCTGCGAAACTCTACCACCTAGTCAGATGTCACGGTGCTAGTGACGGTAAGCCTGTGCTCGCCTTTTACGAGCTGCCTGACAGGAAGGCAGATGGTCTATTCTGCAAAAGAGCCCGGACCACTGGTATATAGTCTGATAGATTTTGAAATTCTAGTTTCCAATTGCTTCATTTTAAACTTCTTGTTCTGAATCTTAACCCCTCCAACTGCTATGATATATCTCTCCACTTTTTTAATTTCAAGAATCATTTTTTACTCAATAATCAAATTCATCTTAATTCCTTGATTACTGAAATGATGATCTATGATCTATAAATTTTAAACTGCAGACTTCAATGTATCATCTCCGCTATATGTGTAATTAATTTATTCATAGCCAGCTTCTATTTCTAGGCGGTGTCGCAGCGCTCCAGGCAAACCTTTAATTACGTCATAACATATCCAGTTTTACAGTTTGCTGGGAATCTTAGGCTTTGTTAAACCTGTTCCACTTGATGAATAGGTTGTGCCATCAAAAGCACATTATTCACAATTTGAATCTATGGATATGACTTACATTTTGCAAATTACATGAGTAGTATCAAGTTTTTTTGCTGGTTCACATTTTGTACTTATTTTTTTTACATTGTGCTCATCGGGATCCTTTATACAAAATACAAAGTAAAACTTGAAACTTTGAACTTTGAAACTGAAATACAAACAGTATATTTTTGACCTTCTTTCACATCGCAGCGGAGCGATCTTAAAGTATAGCTTTTGCGTTTGTAAAAAGAATCTAGAGCACACAGTACCTACACAGGCTACTTTTTATCCCAATACATACCTAAACGAGATCCAACGCCGACGCACCAGTAGACAATAAAATGTATTTTTCATTGTTAGTACTACATTAGGTACTACTTCATATCTACTATTTGCATTAAACTTATTCTATTTTGCTTCACTTTTTCCGCTTTGGCAACATAAGACCACTTAGGTATTAACGTCTGTTGTACAGACTGTGGCAGACTGTAAAAAAAATATTATCATCCTTTGCTTTTTGTATCAACCACACTCCTGTGACTTCGTTCAAATTGGTTAGCAAATAAGTTTTATACTTTATAATATTGTTAATTAACACTTACCTACTTACCTACATATTCTTGCCATCACAAATCGTAACGCACCACTGGCACATTTGGAGTCCACTCTTATATAAGTATATAGGTAGATAACCATCATGTCTTCCCTGGTTATAATAGCTTGTTGTCACTTACACTTTCTTGGTCACTTTGTCGGCTTTAATATAGTATAGTATGCTCATGATAAAACTGTAGAAGAGAAAATTCTGTAAATTGAATTAATGTATAAAAAACCAGATATTGAAGACTAAAAAGAGGCAACAGAACACATTATTTCTTTATCATGACCGCAATTCACGCTGAATCTACTAAACTGATCGTCATGAAATTTTGCTGATAGGTACCCAAAAAGTCAAGAGGGGGGAAAAGGCAAAATATAAGTTGGGTTGTAATTCATTAACACGTAGTCCAATTTTAATCATTCTTTTTGTCTCGTGTTTTTTTCTAGTCATGTTTTGTAGTTTAGAAATAACATGGCTACCTACATACTAACAACACTTATGTAGATTAACAATATCAACACATAACATGAAGTGACGGTAGTGACGAGTGAGAAAGTTCGCTGAGTTGGCTAGTTTATTATATATTTCTGTATTAACATCAACTAAAGAAAACACAATTAAAATTATCTCTCATAGTTTTCCACAGATCGACGAAGCGTCGAAATGTGATACAACTAACGCCATCTTTTGTCGTTATGAGAAAGTTCTGTAGAAATAACTGAACAACAGTTATTTTTTTAGCTAAGCTTATTTTTAACTTCTTAACCTTTACCATGAGTTTGTATATATTACGTTCGGTAAGTTACATTACAAAATCTATAAAATTTTTGCTCTAGAAATCTCTTTCTCTTAGTTACCAATAAAAGCGCTGTTCAAAGTTTTCATACAAATAATTTACAGAGACAGTAGTGAGTAACGTAAACTTGACAAGCCGTAAACTCATGGAAAAGACTCAGATGCTACTTTAGTTGACTAAAAAAAATTAACCACTAATAAAACAAATACAAACAAACTACAAAAACGCTATGTTTACTTAGGTATTCTACGCTATACCTATATGGCGGGTGCCACGCCAGGGTTACATTTTAGTGGTGTATGTGGAAAGCAAAATTTTTTTACGTTACGGACATTTAAATAACCTGGCTCATCTTGGATACTTATTTACTTACACACTAAATATCTTATAATCTTAGCAATAGATCCGCGAAATTAGAAAAATATGATGCACGCCATGTCACCTATATACCAAATAAAGTATATAAAATCTTTCTAAATTGTAACCGGTGTATCAATTTGATATTTGTACTATTTTACTGTAAAATTTCATTTAAATTCATTCAGTACCTAGTTTCCGTCGTGAAAAAGTAACAAATATCGATCCATCCATTTACAAAATTTATAGGATAGAGTTTTTTAAAAATACGTCTGATTTATAACACTTTGTTGTCTTAAAAAAATATTTAAGTTTTAATTAATCAACTTTAAGTCTCTCATAAAATTTAAATCATCGTTTTAACGTATCTGAAAAAGAACAATAAAGGAAGCTTGGGAAAGCACCACATACCGAGTGGTGCAATGTGTAGAATTATATCGACGTAACTCATTATGCCCAAATATAATCGGAAGAAAGCCTGCGGACCAAAAACATACCACGCATTGTGCATATAAAAAGTGAACCAAATTCTGTTCTCGAAAATTTTAATTAAACACAAGAAATCCTGTTCCTTTTATCCGCCGAGAACAATGAGTGGAACAATTACAAGTGACTCGTGCGCATGTCTTACGGGACTTGACGTTGAAAAAAGTCGAAAACCTGACCTGAATTGCTTTTTTGCACGGAAAGTATCTGATAATGGACCAAATTTGCCGAGAGCAAAATTTTCGGGGTCAATTTGATTTATAATGGCTTTGATATAGTTTACAGCTTTCTCAAGTCGTTGACGTGATTTTTAAAGCGTGTGAAGTAAAGCAGGTTGGAAAGTCTGGTTTTGCTGAGTTTCTTTCTCTAATTTCATATTTTTCATATTGTAGTGCTTTCGTGGCTAAAAATATCTTGGTTATATTTTAGTTAAAACACCAGAAATGCACGATGTCACGTACAATTGCATTTAAAAAGTCGCTTAATAAGTTTGTCAAGTGGATTTTGCCTGTTTCAATTTTACTTTAGTTAAATATATCTCAGCTAACATTTAATCGGTTTTAATGAAACTTATAATTTCAGTGGTTTTTGTGCGATGCCGTTACAAAAAGACAAATAGACAAAAACATGAAAATAGTCACAGTTTTTTACAACTATAAATTTAAAGCAGTAACAATTATTATTTCTTGTTCACATTCTACTATTTATACCTATATAACAATAGATGTAACGACTTCTTTTATTTAAATTTAGCACTTACACGTTTTTCTACGTCAATGAAAAGCCAGTAACACTCTAAATCACCTATTATGGTGAAAACGGTGAAAAAAATGGTGAATGAAAACGAGATGTGCAATGTGATTATGCAACTTTACGGGCTTCCCTACCCTCCGGACCAGAACATGACATTGTGATTGTGGTGGCAGGAACAAGGTATCTCACCATGGTGTGTGTGTCCGAAATGCACTATAGTTAGAAACGTGGCGGAATACTCTACCGCTGGTTGTCCGGTTCGGAGGTTAGACTAGCCGGTTAACTTACTTTTGCTCGAGGCTTAACATCTTGGCTTCATGTTGGCAACGCACCATTACCGCCTTTGGTGTCTCTAGACAGCGTGATTTTTTTACCACCAGGAAATTTATCTGTTTGCCTTCCCCATAAAAAATACTAAAAAAAACTTTTTTAAATACAACCTACACATTTAAAAAGCACATCATAAATATTAATAAAGTTTACAAAAATAACGTTAATAACAATAAGTTTTACTACTTCTGGTACTAATTGCACCTTGTGTATATATTACAAGTGAATAATGGGTGCAATGTTGGTCCTTATTTAAGGACTTTACGAAGTCTAAATTGTGGAGATAAGGTATTCTTATTTATCGTAATTTGTCAGAGAAACGAGAATTTAAACTGGTTTTAATTGCCCACAACACCTTTAGGGCTGAACTAAAACGTATAAAGTATCTTCACGCCCATATCCCCGAGGAAGTAGTCAGAGGCACAACGAGGGCATCCACGACTAGCCGAAGATACTAATTGCCATAATGGGATAGGTGGCAAGCCTATCGCCAACTGGGCACGTTTCCAATAACGAACAACATTTTTTTTATTAGAAAATTGGAAAAATCCAATTTTCTCTTTGTTGGCCGACCCGGGATTCGAACCCGAGACCTCATGCAGTCAAGTCCAACACCCGGACCGCTCGACCACAGAGGCGACAAAACACATAAAAATCTTCTTAATCTTCATCATCATTGTAAACCAATTCAGTACACTGTGATTGTTTGGCCATTATTCATGTCTTTTTGTGAGATTGAAACAAGCTCATAGTTCTTCTGATGGTAAGGGACAACAGTGGCATAAAGACACCATACATGTCATATGTTCTGAGGTGGTAGACCTTATGTGCAAGTCTACCGCCGTCCCTACCATTCCGGCACAAACAGATAGTGCCAAACATTGACATTGTGGTTGCAAATGTTGGCCGAGTGGCTACCGTACAGCAACCGCGAGGCTCGGGTTCGATTCCTGACGGAAGCAGGCATTTGTGTGATGAACATTTAGATGTCTGCACTAACTAAAGAAAGGGGCAATATAAGTTCAAACGTATCGGTGTGCGTGTGTGTTTGTGGCATCATAACTTATTAACGACTTCAATCAATCCAAATTTCAATGCAGATTTTTTAGTTCGGATGCTATCGTGATTGAGATGGTTTTGTAGCTACGTTATGTGTGGGTCTCTGTGGTCTAGCGGTCCGGCGTCGAGTTTGACTTCTTGATGTCCCGGGTTGGAGCCCCGGTTCGAGCAACAAAAAAATAAGAAAATGTATATTTTGATAAAAAAAAAGGTTGCATGGGACTGGATATGTGTGCCGGTTGGCGATAGGCTTGCCACCTATCACATTGTGGGACTTAAGGTCTTCGGAGATATAGGCGTAAAGATACTACTACTTATGTGTCGGTTTCATAGGGCTTTTATTGGAATTTTTTAATTTTAGTGTTACATTTTAATAAGAAGAAACGTAACATTGACAACCCTTGTGGAGATAGTAGTTATTAATGTTTGTCCGTTTCACCATTTTGTATGTTGCACACAATCGTGTTTGTTGCCGTAGATCTAAGTATTAGAAACCATACCGGAAATGTGACCGAACCCCAAACATTTAACGGATTACTCTAATTGATTAATTGAAAATTATAGATTTGTGTTATGGCTGTCATACAACGATATTAATACAAAGAAATACTTATACATATTTACAGGTATATATACCATTGTACATAATTTATAATAACCTAGCTCCACCGACCAAACGCGAGGCTCGAGTTCGATTCCGAAAGAAAGCAGGCATTTGTGTGACGAACATTTAAAAATCTGAATTTCAGGATCTGGGTGCTTAATCTTATGCATATTAAGCAAAAGCAGAAGCAGAAAAAACAAACGATTTTATTTTGAAGACATAGAATATGCACTGAACTATTATATATGTCATTATAAACTTGATTTCAGATTAACGCATTCTTATCAAAATTTAACTGAACTTACCTCCATATCATCACGTTAGGTCCCTTGCATTTTAGGCAGAGTAGATTATAGACCTGCCTTGCTTGTTTCGTAATTAACACCCTTCGCTCAAAAACAACAGTTTCGGAGACTCTTTACTCCATCCTCATACAGTACCTTGAAGATTTGTTGTTGGAATGTCAGCTTAGGTCTCCCGGGTTTTGCATTGCATTGGTATTTTTTTCTGTATGATATATACAACGCAATTATGGATGGTTCCATATTCGCATTGTATGTCTGTTTTGTTAATATTTCATCTGCCATTCTTTTCACATGAGAAAACCACAGGAGCGTGCTGCGTGCCAACAGTGCAACACCAACACGTTTTTTTAATCCTACTTTTACTTTCCCTGATCTCACTATACCGAAATCGTAGCGCATTTCAATAACAATAAGTAAATAAGTCAATACAAAAATTAGTAATTTAAAAATAATTTCTTTACGCCCATATCCCCGAAGAGAGAGGCAGAGGCACAACGACTAGCTGAAGACACTAAGTCCCATAATGTGATAGGTAGCAAGCTTATCACCAACCGGGCACATATCCAATCCCGAGCAACATTTTTTTATTAGAAAATTAGAAAACCCAAATATTTCTTTTTGTTGCCCGACCCGGGATACGAACCCGGGACCTCATGCAGGCAAGTCCAACACCTGAACCACTAGACCACAGAGGCATTTAAAATAAGACGTAACATAAGATTTAGCTTTCAAACGAACATCTTTAAATCGAAAGCCGGCGCTGCATAATACCCTTAATTCGCTGTCACAAAACAATCAGCCATCAAATTTTCATCCCGTCTGTCAATCACACGCGCGATGCATGCGGAAATTCTTTGATAGAAGATTGATTGTGGCGTAATAAAGGAAATTCCCCGAATTGCCACTCTCCGCCGCCTTCACAACGCCCTCTGTCGGAACGCTCGCGACAATATTGTTAATTTCAATATTTAAATTGCAATTCTTTTTTACCTGACAACACTAATAAAAAATAATTGACAAACTTACAATTGTAATTTCCGCTGTTGAAGTAATCTAGTTTTTTGAAGTTAGAGATCAGCTAATAAGCACAGGTCGCTCCTGACGGTAAGAGACAGTCTATAGACACCATAGATGTTATAGAAGTGTTGCTGACCTGAAGCCAGGATGAAAGGCATATTGTACAAGTCTACCAGCTATAATACCATCCACCCTGAAACATGATAGATTCATTATGAAGAATGGCAGCAGGAGTAGGTAAGATGGCGGATCCCTACACGAGCAAGTTACTCCACAGCACTCTACCACCAGTGGTCTTACTGGTAATTACCTATATATATTTTTTTTTTATATTATTGGAAGGCAAACAAGCAGACGGATTTCCTGATGGTAAGAAATTCACGCCACCTAGAGACACCAAAGATGGTAATGGTGCGTTGCCAACCTGAGGTCAGGATGTCAGACCTCGAGCAAAAGTAAGTTTACTGTCTACCTTACCCTCCGAACCGGAACACGTCATGACATTATGGCGGCAGGAATAGGTAAGGCGGTGGTAGCAATCCGGGCGAGTCGCTACGAAACTCTACCACCTAGTCAGATGTCACGTTGTTAGTGATGATAAGCCTATGCTCGCCTTTTACGAGCTGCCTGGCAAGAAAGGCAGATGGTCTATTCTGCAAAGGAGCCACGACCAACACGGGGAAACGGGGAACGGGGAGTATATTTACCTGTACTCGCCTCTTACAAGCTACTTGGCAGAGAGTCAGATGGTCTATTCTTCTCAACGAACCCTGACTAACATGGTGTAAACTTAGATGCTTATGTGTTTGTATTTGTTTCTTTGGTGTTTACAGAGGACATCTACTTTCCACTATTTGAAGTATATGTTACTCTAACTATGGATCTACTATTTACTATCTGTTGCAATTGTTTGCCTGTCTATAAAAAGAAACATTTTTTCAACTACTTCAACTACTTTTACAATTACCTTGTAGCAGTAGTAGTACCATATTATGCTGTCCTCCCTAGCAGCTTTAAAAAGGCGAGCAAAAGCAAAACAGGTCATTACCACTAATCCACTGGTGGTAGAGTGCTTTGCAGCTACTTGCTCGGGAAGAGATCCATTGCCCTATTCCTGTCACAACAACAATAGCATCTTCCAGTTCGTAGGATAGGATAACCGGTAGACTTGCAAACAGCGAAGCACCTATGATATCTATGGTGTCTGTAGACTGCGGTTATCTCTTACCATCACTGGAGCCGCGTGCTTGTTCGCTGTTTTACCATTAAACATGAGTTATTACTTTTTTGTTCCAGATGTTCGTTCTACGTTCGATTTCCACGAAACATCTTTCTTACTGACCTGGGAACTTTTCACTGGTGAATCAAATTTTAAAACGCTGTGCCTGCCAATTGGTCCTATTTAAATTTATTCAAGATCCAAGTAGTGTTTTTAGAGTTACACTTTATAAAGTGTATTGTTTATTGACGACTTAACATTGAAATTGTGCTTCACAGGTATTAAGGAGACTCGCTCTACCCTATAAATACTGATTAGTTATAGTCGTAAAGAGAGTGTATATTATGTACAACGTAAGAAACCGGATAGTGATCGAAATCTATCGACTGTCACTCCCTTCTTTTTGGAAATGGCCTCAGAGTCAGAATATTCAAAATCACTTATTTTTTATTTCAGTTTAAACAAACAAATACGCTTTACTTTGTTTCGAGACAAATTCAAAATGTAGTTCAATTAACGTTCTAGATTAATGAACGATTCACACGATAAGTACCTACTAGGTACTAGTAACTTCAATCGATTATAAAAAAAATAAGAAAACGAAGTTTTCATAAAGTTTTTAAGGTTTCATTTGATCAATCAAATCAATTAATTAAACTCAAACTCAAATCAAATTTTTATTTCATAGTCAAATCAAAAATCAAACCCGAACTTAAAAAATACAATAAAATAGATAATGACGTTTTAAAGACTACTTTTTAAGATTTTTTTCTTATCGCCTCTGTGGTCTAGCGGTTAGATGTAGGACTTGACTGCATGAGTGACAAAAAGAATATTTTATTTATCCAATTTCCTTATGAAAAAAAACGTTTGCTCGAGATTGGATATGACGTGCCCGGTTGGCGATAGGCTTGCCACCTATCAAATTGTGGGACTTAGTGTCTTCGGCTAGTCGTGGGTGCCCCGGTTGTGCCTCTATCGGCTTACTTGGTATATGCTTACTTCTTAAAATGGCCAAAATCTTATAAAAGGACTGGTTCGTAGAATGCCTAGTTCTTAAAAGACCTATTTAAAGAGGACCAACTCTTAAAAAGACCAATTCTTAAAAGAACCAATTTTTTAATGTTCTCATTTTTTTCAATATAGTAAGATTTTATAAAATTTTCATGGTATTATCATAGTAATTCGTCTGCAGCTAGATTTAAATCCGCGACTTTATGAGTTTTAAGCGGCCACATATATTTGTAACGTTATGTCGAAATATAAATAGATATGTTTATGTAAGGTATGAAAACTCCATCCTAATGTTATAAACACAAAAATGTTTCCTACAACGCCAGCAAAAAGGGCTGTCTCCAGGGAGACCGAACTTCGGCTTGATGCTGCGTTCTGGTTACTCGGCTCGTCGTCATGGGCGTGAGAGAGCTTCGTCGTCGAGACTGCCGGCGGCGGTGTGGTTTAGTGTCTTGAGAGTTTGTGTTCGGGTGGGTTGGGAGGCTTGCGTTAGCCGCAGTTAATGGATCTGGAGGATCCGATAGGACGTGATATCTTAGTTGTTATATGTTATAAGCTTTATAAGCTCCCGGGTTCCTGAGTCGTATGGTAGGAAGGTAGTAAGTGATCCTTTTCACCAATTAGTTATACATAATAATATGTCATACTTACTTATTTATGTATATAGGTAAAACATGTAGGTCAGCCTGTTAAAGGAAGGATAGGATTGCTCATTCTAAAAATTGATTCTTAATAGCGAATTAGCCATTTGAAGAATTAGTCTTTTTAAGAATTAGCCATTTTAAGAATTAATCTTTTTTCGAATAAGTCATTTTAAGGATTAGTCCTTTTACGAATTGGAATTGGTCATTTTTCGAATTAGGCAT
>NJDD01003966.1:241124-251696 GCA_002245505.1 Calephelis nemesis
AGGAAGGTAGTAAGTGATCCCTTTCACCAATTAGTTATACATATAAATATGTCATACTTACTTATTTATGTATATAGGTAAAACATGTAGGTCAGCCTGTTAAAGGAAGGATAGGATTGGTCATTTTAAAAATTGATTCTTAATAGCGA
This sequence comes from Calephelis nemesis, assembly GCA_002245505.1. Classification (NCBI taxonomy): domain Eukaryota; kingdom Metazoa; phylum Arthropoda; class Insecta; order Lepidoptera; family Riodinidae; genus Calephelis; species Calephelis nemesis. Next base: position 241,274 of record NJDD01003966.1, read on the forward strand.
ATTAGCCATTTGAAGAATTAGTCTTTTTAAGAATAAGCCATTTTAAGAATTAATATTTTTGCGAATAAGTCATTTTAAGAATTAGTCCTTTTACGAATTGGTCATTTTTCGAATTAGGAATTTTGAGAACTCTAGGCATTTTAAAAATTAGGCATTTATCGACCAAGGCCCTCTATCTACCTCTTCGGGAATATGGGCGTGAAGATACTTTTTTGTACTTGTTTTAATATTACACATTATGTAGTATTAAATAGGTAAAAAAATCACCACGCGGTGGTTGACAAAGCGCGTACTACCAACAGCACTCAAATATCCTAACCCAAAATATTTCCCGGACCCAACAAAGTGCTTAGAACTTCACTGATATTACAACACCATAAATTTATATGTCTGGATAGAATTTATAAAAAAAGATAATAAATATAAAATACCAGTTTTTTAATTACGATAGGTGGCAAAGTCATACAAACTCTGGCATACTTGGCGTAATCGTCCGAAAGCAAAAAAGTTAAGTATAGATTTATTTCGTTCATTATCACATACTTCTTGAGACATATTCCACATCATAATAAATATCCTTTAATGTTGTCTGCGATCAATAGATAGCTCCTAGATATATTTATTTAACAATAAAATGCTCTTGTAAAATCGAGATGAAGTGAGTGCTATTACAAACTCGTTTACCAATTTGACAAAGTCAGTCTCAAATAATTCAAAATTAGTAATTAGTCGTCAAAGAAAGTCATGTCTGAGTCTTAAGTAAAGCGGCGGCCTTCTAAACAAGCGTGTTTAGTGAGTTTTGGCGGGAACGAGGAAATACAGGATACACTAATTTCTTCATGATGGTTCCATTTGTTCACTTACGGCCAATATTAATAATCAATCTTAATCCAAATCTTGCTGTCCAAGATTGATATTTTGATCCATTTTTATGTTATCGCTTGTCAATAACATATCTGTCGACAGGATAAATATGGCAATTATGTATAGGATAGGCCGGCGGATACGCAGCTATCTAGATTGCTTGAAATCCATCTTTAGAAATATATTATTAACATTGGCCGTTAACTGATCAAAATTGTACAAAAAGCCACCAAAACTAACTAATTTCACTCAATGTAAACATTCGTTCAGTATTGACAAGGTAGATACACAATGTAAATGTGGATGGATGTAGGTAACCGGGAAGACCAAGGTTTGGCATTCCACGATCAAATCGCCTGAGTTTTATCCGAGGGTAATGTCAAGAGTTTTTGTATGAAAAGAGTTATGAGAGGACAAAGCTAGGCAGGTATGCAAGGATCGTGACAATTGACGCTCTGCCTACCCGGTAGAGGACTTGGCGTTTAGTATGAGTTTGACTGGTCGAGCTGAATGCACTATAATAGACACGCCTATCGAAAGCAGCACCGCAGTTTAAATTTGTCATGAATATGTATTTAATTTCATAAGTAAGCGCAGTTAAATTTTTAATAAACCGACTCCGATTGTTTTATTGGAGATCACGTTGCAATTTGATAATTCTGTTTTCAAAGGATAGCATTATAGATATATATATCATAGATAGATAGTATCATTTAGTTAATTGAAAACCTCGTTGATATAAGTAAAAAATTATGCACTATTAAGAATAACTCAAAAACCACTAAAAGGATTATCATCATCATCATCATCAGCCGGAGGACGTCCACTGCTGGACATAGGCCTCCCCCAAAGAGCGCCACAAGTCACGGTCACCAGCCGCTTGTATCCAGCGACTCCCCGCGACTTTGAATAGGTCATCAATCCATCAAAAGGAATATGATAAAACTAATATAGAAATTACACTTCGGAATCATGATCTATCTTCCTAAAAAAGAAACATCAAAATCGGTTTGCTATTAGACGAATAATCGCATAACAAACATACAAAGTCGAATTGAGATCCTTCTCCTTTCTCTTTTTTTGGAGTCGGTTAAAATTATAGTACACTGTATATGAAATAATAAATAAGTTTGACAAAAGTGACTTCAAAATATATATAAAAATGATTTCGTCAATTATTTGAATTTGACTGTTTTATTGTTACTTCACAATTATTATTTTTAATTACATGTACCTACACATCTGGCCATAATTTCAATTACATAATAAATCTAGTTGAGCTACTTGATCAAGGGCAACTGACACATTCACAAGACGTTTATGGACACTTCAAAATAATTAAAGTTCTCTTTAGAAGCGTTAACGCGACATCTGTGCCAAAGAAATTGACTGAACTATGAATTATGTACATAGTTTAGTTAAGTTAACTGAAGTAGTCGTCGAAGTTAACCAACGTTATTTTACGTAAATGGTGAAAAAGCGTACCGGTCGTTGTTTTCGGGTTTAACGTACCTACAGTCAAAATGCCACCTATTTTATTTTATACGTAATATAACATTTATAACATTATACAAGTTTCGTTGACTACCTACCTACTCATAACACAAACAAATTGCTTCGTGAGATTACATGTATTCTTATAATTTTATATAAGGTTCACACCCTTAAATTACCTTAAAATTTATATCTTTATTTATTCAGAACAGTATGTAAAATAACTTTTATCTACCAAGAGAAGAATAATTGAAATCATACTATACAAACATAATATTATATTACCACTATAATAATACTTTATTTTTTAAGCAGAAGTGTTCTCTCGACAGTGTTAAACTTTATTTTATAGCTACGAGTATGTTAAAGCTGTTCGTTTCCAAATAAATAAATTAATAGCTTTTTTTAACGTGCAAATTGACTTGCAATTTCTTTATTTAATTCCACAATAATGCAATAAGCAAACACCAACATGCCGCAAGCAAATTTGTATTTATGCTATGTAATGCTTATTCAATCCAATTTTACAATCACTGGTTTTTCCGACCGATGCATATGGAGTTGTCCCAGATTTGGTTCAGCCGAGTGTCAAGTAAATTGAAACGATTGAGACGTCCAGCGACGTAACAGAATTTTATATATAAGATTTTTCTAGTTTGTTTGAGTCGATTCTCCTGATAGCAAAAGGCTGTAGTCGGAAATAAAAGCGACATTATATATGCTAGTGCTATCTAATGGAATAAAATAAGTAATTGTACGAACATACAGGAGACGTGTTCACCCACAACAACCAAGCAAACTTAAGTCATAAGATCTGTTGCAAATGTATAAGGTCGGGATTTATGACTGCGTATGGTCACAAATAAACCGATGACTCTTTTGATAGTAAAAGGCAACAGTGAGTAGCTTATAGACATCATATATGTTATTAATGTATCCCTGTGATGTGACAGGGATCTTAAACTAGGTGTGCAAGCTATAAGGATAATAAAGAATTCGACAACGGGGAGCACTGACGCATTGGAAGTTAGATTAGTTTGAGGTACCAAAGATAGCAGAAAATGTAGGCAAATATATTTCCGACTGTTATGGGAATCCACTTATTCACTATGGGATTGTTGTTATTTGTACATAAGTGTATTAGCCTACAATGCTATAGTGGTGGTAGATACAAATAAGACGGTAGATGGAGTTCAATTAAGTAATATATTAAAGAGCAACAAAACGAATTTTCGAACCTGTAGTCAAAGTCATGCATTATCAGATTTGACGATCATCCAACACTTTTATCAATTTACAGGAATTTAGTCCTGTAGCTTAATCAGTGGTATCACAAACCTATATCAACTACCCAAATAACTATATTTAATGAACATAAAAGAACAGGAATACTTTGAGTCTCAAGGAATCCTTAGAGCGCTCTACTTTATCATAGAGTTTTATCAAAACCCAAGAAATCTGCTTCACATCAAATAATCGTAAACTATGCAGATAACAAATTATTATTAATATAACAACACCTCTGTTGTCTGCTCTCTACATCAAATTAATGTAGACAAAGTAATATCTAGAAGAGTACATAACAATTACATATAAATATTATTAAAAAGTTTTGATTTTTTTAGGGACACATTTGAAAAAAAACAGTAGACGTGGGAAATACCTACTGCTCAATGAAACACATGAAAATAGTTACCAAATGCAAAAAGATTATTTTTATATTTATTAATAATAAAAAATAATGTTTTTAAAAGCAGCCATTTCAATTTCTTTAAAATGCCATTACTTATTGTACTGTAGTTCTTTGTAATTGAATTTGATAAATTTCGCATTAAACCCGAAAAAGTATTTAAAACTAAAAGCTTTAGTTTTTCTTATAATGGACTGTAGTTATAAATATCGTTTCTAGGTCATTAGTTAATATAGAAATTAGTTAATTAGTTAAAATTTCTAAAAAATCTTCTTTGGATGGGTACCTCAGTTACTACTCTAATTTTCAAAGATTTTGTGCAAAATATTTACAGGTTAACATACATTGAATAACACCATTAAATGTGCAATTTTCATGCTTCTTACAAATCTGTCACATTCTTAAATACATAATATTTGTTGCATCTTAAGTCACAAAAATGTATATATTCTACAAATTGGAGGTAATAATTAGAATTTCCCTCCAAGAGCTTTCCAAAATTGGATTGTTGCAATCTCATTTGTTTGTCATTCATTATTTTTTCTTACATATTATTTAGTAGGATTTAATGCAATGGGTTATTTACTTATTTATCTTTATTGTACACTTACAAAATTAGTTAGTACAAAAGGCGAACTTAATGTGTATTGACATTATTGACTAACGTGTTTTATCAATTTTGTAATGAAAACAACATTGGGCGTTATTTGATTGCAGCTCGATTGGCGATAAAATTTGCTACTTGTCAAATCCCACAGTCTTAAGGTCTTCGGCTAGTTGGGGGTGGCCCAGTTGCTCCTCTGCCAACTTCTTAAGGATACGGACGTGAAGATGTATTTTTGGAATAAATTGTTGTTGTTGTTAGTTACGACTATATTCCAATTTAAGCATTTTTGTGCTTGTCATTTTTTACAAAAGTTGATACTGAAGTTCAAAACATTAAGATAATTCATTTTTTTGATAAAATGTTTCTTCTTTGGACGTCAAATAAGGACTCTGGTACCACAGTACAAATATACCACCGTATGTATTATGCTAGTACCTAGTACAAATGCCGCACTTCTGCGATGCTCCAAATTAATATTTTTGCATATATACTATGATGAATTACAATAATCATTAGAAACAGTGTGACACATTCTAAATTTAGAATAATTTGGTAAAGCTTTAAATCACACCATTTGCCAAATGAAACTTCAATAAGACGGTCTTCCTGAGGATAGGAATCCACGTCACCAAAGGTGATGTCATAGTATATATTCTTATAAATGTGATTGTGTATAACCTTTATGTTTACTTTTTTTCTTTCTTAAGAAATAAAGCCACATCTAAATATTGCAAAGACTGCAAAGCCATACCGGCCATGAGAACTGCAATGAAATGAGCATGTGATAAAGTTGCTGTCTCACAAATCTGTCACGATCGCCATCTTTTGTTACTTATCGACAATTCGTTTGTTTAAAAATATATGTTACAGTTATTCCATTTTTAATAAGTAATTGAAGACAGTCTGTCTGAGGAATTTGTGTACACAACACGACCATAGACGAGGCTTGGGTTCGATTGCCGACGGAGGAATGAGGTCGGGTGCATTTTGTGTTTATTTACTTTAATGTTATAACATCGTCAAAAGTCATCGCCAATCATGAAAGTAAAATAAATAGCTTGCATTAAAATTAGTGAATATGAAGCGTAGGAATGTAACAACCCCATCACCGGCTATTGGAATAATCTGATAAATAGATTGTTGGACTATTCTGGTGTTGGTTAAGTTAGATGGTAGGGAGACGCCGTTTTTCCCCGGTTAGAACAAACGCAATTTGCTTACCTCCATATCATCAGTTGTAATCTAATTTTGAGCCTGAGAGGCATGAAGGTCCAGCCTTAGGGAGAAACGTAAAAGTATCATGTTTATCATATAGGCCACCTGTTTTTGCCACCAGGAAATTTCTGTTTGTCTATTTCTCTGACAATAAAATACCGTACGTTGAAACAAACTTCTATTAACTGAAGGGCTGGCTCTCGTTTTAATAAGAGATAACACACCATAATATAAAGTGTGCCAACATGAAGCCTGCGAGTACCGACACCATTATAATATGTAAGTTCATTTTAAAACACAATCTTCCTTAAGGGTCCACGTATGCTAAAATACGTCAGCAGTATAATGTTTTTTTTCATACAAAGCAATCATGGATCTTGTTGACAAAAATACACAAGATTAACATGAATGTGCTTTATAAGACTAGTGTTTCCAAAACACGCTTCATTTTACTTTGCTCGATAGAAAAAAATCAGAAAGTTTACCCTCTTTTGAAAGCAAAACCCAACTGTCTACTTCAATTATGAAAATATCGACACCAAATTTAACATAAACATAGATAAGTACTATACCTAAAAGATAAGTGTTTCAGTTTTTATACTTTTTTTCAAATTACTTTTATAGTGTCAAAAATAGTGATTTGTCGCTTAAGACGCTCACTTTAGAGCGCAATATTTCATAGTAATCATGGAACGGGGGAGTGCAATGATTGGCTCTTCTGGCTGACTAAGTATGGGGCCTTAAGTTAATGCCACCTGTCGATTATAAACTTCGTTTCCAGGAACAGCTATTAATATTGCAGTACGTGTTACTTTAGAACTGTTTATTTAATCATAACTCCATTTATTTCATTACCACGTCGCAATTTTATAGTTATTTTTTCGAAAGATGGCTAATGATTCCGAGATGATGCCACATGAAATTCCCACTAGTAGTGTTGATGACATCGTTAACATAAACAAAAATTTATACATTTTACGTAGCACTCAGAAAGCACAAGTCGGATTAAGATAAAATTGATATGGAACTACATCGTAGTTGTAGCCTACCCAATTAAAAATAATTAGCCAAACTCTTGCCGAGTAATTTCGTAACAAACAAAGAGAATAATCTCAGTATGATTATATTTTTATGTGTAGGTACCATAAAACTTTTGACTAGATTTTGTTGGTTTTTCATTTATTTGAAATCATGGTGATCATCATGATCATGTGGTCCAATTCAAACTAAATCAAGATTGGACAAATTGTCTTTAATATATATAAATAATATCTATTGTGACATTAAATACATTTTAATTTTATTAAAATAACTAGCGGCCCGCTCTGGCTTCGCACGGTTATGAAATATACATAAAAACCTTCCTCTTCAATCAATATATCTATTAAAAAAACCGTATGAAAATCCGTTGCGTCGTTCTAAAGATTTCAGCATACAAATATACAAAGGGACAGAGGCAGCGTCTTTCTTTTATACTATGTAGTGATTAGCGAAAACTATAATTTTGTTATAAAAACTTTTGATTGGGAGTGAAACTTAAATAGGTTTCTGCAGTATTAGTGAGTTTGAATAACACTAGGTGCTACTTTCAATTGTTTATCATTAATCACGTAACTCATTTTGCACCAAATGTTCTGTCCTCTCGCTCTTCCTTGTTGTCTGGTAGAAATTGCTGCGACTGATAAGATCACCATTTTGTTACGTAATAACAAGCCGCCAATCAGAGAAAGGTTAAGTAAAGAAGTTAACCAGCCACTCTACCCTCAAAACCGAAACACGACAGAATCGAAAACTAATGTTATATCGTCAGGATTTCAAAGTGTTTGTGAATGTATGAATAATAGAAATCAGTAAAGCAATATTGCAAAATATACATGCCTTTTTAAGCTCTCAATAAAATATAACATTAAAACTGTCCTGCTATTAATATTTTGTAGTTACTCGCAACTCACTGGACGCGAGCCTTACCGGCCACCCGATCACATTGCCTCGTAAATATTTTTTGAAAGATGATTTATATGTACGGCAGGTCTAATTATTTGGGTCATACCTTTTCCAGATCAACTTTTATTTTGTACCGTGAAACAAAAACACGTCTGCAGACAATTGCATGCCGAAATTAATGTACTTACGCTTGTGTATAATTTGTGAAAGCGATGCCGGGTAGTAATTACTTGTTTAACTTACAAGTAACTTTCAAATGGCGTAAAACTGGTGGAGTTTCTACAAATTTTCATAAGTTTGTGAATTATAAGAGATTCCAAACCAATATTCAGGAAAAGAGTGGATGAGGCTAGTTCGAGTAGCTGTGAAGTAGCAAAATCAAGCATTCAAGATGAATCGGCTTCTATCTATTTTTCATACCCCTAAGTGATAAGGTGACTTACCCCCATTTTTTTACTAAAATCACATTAAAAATATAGAACAACATCTGCCGGGTCAGCTAGTATAACCCTTAATTTCTAAAGTAGAAGACATCCTAAATCTATGAGTGGAAGCGTATTTTTTTAACATGAGTCACTAACACCTGTTATGAAATATGTTGTAATCGTTTTAGGCGACGGAAAGTGACGATCCTATTGCCCGCTGGAATTAGTAGATTATTCCATCAATGCTCATAAATAGTTGTAGAGTGTCATGATGTAGCTCGCCCTGTTTAGTAATCTGCCGTCTCACATATTTTCGCCGCAAAAACGTCAGCGCTCGCCATTGCCGTATTCCGTGCTGGAGATTAGCGTGATTAGTTCACTGAAAAAAATAGAAATCGCCTTTGTGTGTTTTCGCCATATAGGAAAAGTCAAGTCAAGTATCTTCACGCCCATATCCCCGAAGAGGTAGGCAAAGGCACAGCCAAAGTACCCACGACTAGCCGAAAACACTAAGTCCCATTATGTGATAGGTGGCAAGCTTATCACCAACCGGGCACATATCCAATCCCGGGCAAACGACACGGCACGAAAAAATATGTTTTCCAATTTCTTGGGTTGATTCCCGGATCAACCCAGGAAATTGGAAAACATATTTTTTTATTGCCCGAATCGAGAATCGAATACTACAGAGGTGATCCTATGGCACAAACTATATTATTGGTCTGCATCATAAAAAAACATTCAAAAGCACTTATTTCCGTGATCAATAGTTGTATGAAGCAATAGTGATATACGAGATGCTCAACCTCATATTCCACACAATGCCGGGTTTGTTACACCCATAGAGAGTCATAAGAGACAATTATTAATGTTTAATACAAATGCTATGTGAAGTATTAATTTTAAATATACACCTCCAGGCTATTATACGCGGTGCACATCTCAATCCAAAGGTTAACCGTATGTCTGTTACTGTCAGAGTGCGCGCCCCGCTGAGTTGCGCCCGCGCATCCTAGCCTATTATACGGTTTAAGTCATAGAAGGCGACGATACATTTTCGTTCGAAATTGTGGATAGTACAAAGAACTTTACTATTCACGTCATAACTAGAATTATTTATTTTCACCTTTTGTATGGCGTCAAATTGTATTGTGATGAGTCCAGAGTCACAATATTAAATAAATATAACATCACTGGACAAATTACACAAAAAAAAAACTTGCCACAAAGTGCTCGAACCATAAACTGTATACTTGTGACGTTTGTGATAATCAAGAACATCGATTCGTACAAATGTAATGTCTAGTGTAAATTACAAACTTAATAAACTTAGATAAAAAGAAAAATATTTTGTCCATTACAAAAACTGCCTCCTCTGTCGAAATTCGAATCCGAGCCTCGTAAATCATGCTGACTACAGGAAAATTAAGGAACGAGATATTTGCTGCCTCGCTGCATATACAAACGTTCCGCTAACATTACATTTTGTAGAAATGTTTACCTAATTCTAGGTACTATTTACAAAATCCTTAACACAAAATAGCCTAGTCGTTGATCTTGCTAGCCAACTTGTGATATTTCCAAGATAAACTGATTTTCTTCGTTGGCATCAAAGTCTAAATAAATACTTGCTAGCAAATTATAATTTGGTATCGGTACGTGAAAATCTCATCTCCCACTAGTGGTAACTGGACTATTCCATCAGTGCAGTCTGCCGTAGACAATAGATGGAAAAGTGTTATACCACCGCCTTACCTATTCTTGTCATCATAGTGTTCTTGCCTACTGTTATCGTGTTTAACCTTCACCGGTAGGGTAAACGGTAAAAAACCACCACCACCAGTAGCATAATATATATATGGTCTATAAACGACGACTGTTTCTTATCATCAGAAGAGCTGCCTGCTTGATAGCTATCTTACGATATAAAACAGAATTATGGAACTAAATGCTGTTAGATTATAAATCTTAAAAGTACTTTTATATCTGCTAAGGAAAATGCTCAGACATTTCACGCAGACCTCCTTTATAATGGACCACACCAGTATAATTTGTTCAAGTAAATTATCTGTAAAACTCGCCGTTTGAATGTAATGTTTAATAACCGATGCCACGGGTGGCTGATTTGTAATTTTGAGACTACGTCCAGGAAGAACAAATAGCGTTACCGTATTATAATCATTA
>NJDD01003966.1:252238-263239 GCA_002245505.1 Calephelis nemesis
TAATAACCGATGCCACGGGTGGCTGATTTGTAATTTTGAGACTACGTCCAGGAAGAACAAATAGCGTTACCGTATTATAATCATTAACATTTTCTAAAGAGAATTTAGATTATAATAATTATATTGCAAGTTTGTCTATTCATCTGTCTACTGGAGATTGATAATAGAAGTATCTTCACGCACAACCAGGGCAGCCACGACTAGCCGAAGACACTAAGTCCCACAATGTGATAGGTGGCAAGCCTATCGCCGACCGGGCACATTTCCAATCCCAACCAACATTATTTATTATTAGAATAATTGGAAAAATCCAATTTTCTTTTTGTTGCCCGACCCGGGTTTCGAACCCGGGACCTCACGCAGTCAAGTCCAACACCCGGACCGCTAGACCACAGAGGCGATTGATAATAGAAAATAGTTCTTTGTGCGAATAAGCAGCGACACCGATTATTAGCCTTTATATTCAGTAAATTTTCACACAGATCTCTATAAATATTATAGGTGCGTTGCTGGTCTGTAACCAGAGTTGTAGGCCCCGTGTACAAGTTTACCATACCTGCTACTCCACCCACCAGAACCAGTGCCAGACGTCAATATGGTAGGTAGGAATCTCTACCTGGGTAAGCTACACCACAGCACTCTACCACTTCCTAGCTAATAAGTGGCCGAAATGTAAAAATTAGCCTATGTCAAATCGACTTGGGGATTGTTTCGAGTTTAGGCATATGGAAGCAAAATAATTGGAAATGTTGAGCTGAGAACCCCAGATAATCGTTGTGGCAATTATATACTAGCAGTTGCCTGCGGCTTCACCCGCTTTTTCACAGAAACCCATTGTGTGATCGGGATTTAAAATAGCCTATGTGTTAATCCAGGTCAGAATCTACCTGTATTCTAAATTTCAGACAAATCCGTTCAGCTATTCGAGTGTGAAAGAGTAACAAACATTCATAGATACATACTCACAAACTTTTGCATTTATAATATTAATAGGATCGGATTAGGTCTCTTTTCTATCTTTATTAAGACAAGTCGGTCTTGGTTGTTTTTTCTGCGATGTGCTTGGTTCTGCCTGACAGCTAATGCAGTTTGCGTATAATTTATACATTATAATTTATATTTTTTCACAATATTCCTTCACATTTCGAGTTAGTAGTTGTGAAAGTATTATGGACGATTTATGCTGGAAGTTTTATGTCCGTATTATACATCGCATCGTGGAAATAATTTGTAAAGTTTACCTTATGAAACACGAAAGGATAAACGTTATTAATTTTTGAGTTAAAGCCATTTAGTCTTTTTTCCCTCTCCCTTGGGAACTAGCCAGCAAAATTTTGTGGAAGCTACTGGACCGATTTCAAAATTACTTTACCGTAAGAATTTACAATCGCTCATTAACTTAATGAAAATCGATCGAATAGTTTTAAAAACCCATACAAAGCCGGGGCAGGCCGTTAGTTAACAATAATTTCTTTGGAAATCATTCGTTAATAGATAAAATTTCCAACGTAATGCAAGCGCTCCATAGTCCTCGGTATTTACTAAGTAGTCACGTACCGTCGCCAATAGGACACGTTCAATGCGAATTCGATATGATTGGATGTTATCTTTAAAGTCCTATCACGAATGTTATCGAATATTGAACGAAAACTTTTTAACTTTTTGGTAAATGTGTTTAACTAGGTTCATGCAAATATTGCCATTAAAATATTTTATTTCCAACCTGAATACCTTAATTATGTCTGATACTATTGTTTATGTTGCGTTATTTTTATTTAGGATCTCTAACTATTACATACAAAATAGAATTATTTAAATTAGTATTTGTCACACACTTTTTGAAATAACACTAATTATACTTCTTATTTACACTTTTCCAGAACACACATATATTACAGTTTATCCAAATGGTTTCACTTTTCACAGCAGCATCGTCACTCGTCAGGGCTTTAGGTACAACAAGGAGTTATGCTCACCGATCGCATTTGTAACAGTGAGATTAGGGGTGGGGGAGAATTGAAAGAAATTGTTGAAGTAAAAATGAGAAAACTTGGTCATATGGGAAGGAAGGATGTGGGATCAGATGAAAGTTAGACAAAACACATTTACTATGCGAATGTACTATTAGTACCTACCTGGTGAGCTCCTGCGCATCATCTTACGACCAAATTGGTCGAGTTAAGTCCAAAGACGATGTCAAGATACTCCGAAAGTTGCATATTTTCTTTAAAAAGTAATAGATATGGACGAATCTAGGCAGGTCTGTAAGAATCTTGACAATTGGCACTCGATATTCTCTACCACCACTTAAGAAACTTGGTGTGTATATGTGTATGTATTTAATTGCTAGTTACTAACCGCCACCGATGAAAAGTATAAATTCTCCATTGTACTTTTAGTTCATTTTGTCAACATGTGATAGTTCCTAACCTTTATTAACCTATGTTTTAAAAGAAGTGGTCGTGCTTGGACTTCAGTGGTTAGCGTGCAATGGGACATATTTTCACGGTTTTAGTGTTGTGCGAGAGAGAAGCACAATAAATATTGGATTGAAACGACAACGATAATGATATCACAAGCATTTTCGTAACTAGATCGGATAGTGGATGTGGAAGGTTTTATGCAGGAATGCAGTCAATATAATTGGTAACATTTAATTAGCTGCCAGATCTTGATTTCATGACTATGACAACATAATAAAGTCTTTAACGAAAAGAAGTTTTTTTTCTTATTTTTTTGTTAGTGATGCTGTTTCATTGTTTTATATCAGAGGAACTACTTGGTAAAGATCTCGGTATATAAAGGGTATAGATGGCGCTGCTCTACCACTGTCAATATCTAGGTTTACGCGAATACGGCAAAATAACATGCTACAAGTTAACCTTTCTAAAATCTATGGGGTAATTAATCTATATATGGGGGTGAAAATCATTTCTAATTGTGAGGTAAAAAAAAAACAAAAAGGCATGACGTCTTTTCTATACTTTTTAAGGGTTTTTTAAATTAATTCCTACAATGACAAATGTAATTTAAATATAAATATTTTAGATTTGAAGTTTTGTTTGTGTTTAGTGTTGACGGTACGTGTACAATCTTTATTATATTGTTTATTTTTTGTTATTAATAAACTATTTTACTGTAGTAGTTTAATTACAACACATTATAACCGTCTGAATATTTATTCCAATAAGGCTTTCAACATTTCATGAATGAAAATCGACTCTTTCATAAGTCATTATCGAGTAGGTACCTGTTTCCTAATCTGACTACATTGCTACCAAGTCTAGATGTGATAATAGAATCCAAGGGAAAAAAGGAAAAGTATCTTCACGCCCATAATGCTGAATCGATTGGAAGAGGCACAACTAGGGCATCCACAAGTAGCCGAAGATACTAAGTCCCACAATGTGATAGGTGGCTTTCCTATCGCAAACCGGGCACATATCCAATCCCGGGCAACGTTATTTTTGTTACAAAATGTAAAATGCACAATTTCTATATTTTTTCGTCGCCCGACCCGGGGGTCGAACCCGGGAGAATCCTAGGGAAAGCGAGTAAAATACTCAATTGTTTGTGTACTTAGGCAACATAATCGAAATCGGGTTTCTTAAGTTTGCTGTGCTTAAGTTATGTTGCATAACATCATTCACATCACACTTAGCTTGGACATATTCAGAAAATTGCTTGGTGTGGGAGACAAAATTATTGTCAGCGGTCCATAATAGAATATATGAGTGTACTGCATTATAGTATTCGTGACATCATCACCGCCAGCAGATAGGTTAGTGATTTGACAAATGTAGTAATAACCTGAGAACTGAGAGATGTATTTTATAGTCATTAGTTAGGTAACATCAAAACGTGTTTGAGTTATGTTAAAACCCCAACGGCAACGTACAATTCAAGATTATAATATTGATGGTTCTACACTTTAGCCTGGCCGCGCATATTTCTTGACATCAAGATATTTGTCTACTTGATAGCCATTAAATACCCCAGAAAAATATAGATCTAGATCAAGCGTGAGCAAATTACGGCCCGCTGGCCGGATCCGGTCTTTGAGAGGTTTTAATCCAGCCTGCCGAGGGTTTTTTTAAAAAACAATATGAACCTCCTTAAAAAATAATGGTCGAAATGTTAAAAGACTATTAAAATTTGAACGAATTGAAGGTTCTGAATCGATACTTCAAACATATACATTGCGTATTTCATAAGTTAAGACTTCATAAATAGATTTTATTTCAATAAAGGGTTGTAAAATAAAATAAAAAATGTCTTATATTATCTTTATACAACTTTTTATAATCGCAATATTTACTGTTATTTTTAGGTGTTTTAATAAACCGGCCCGCCTCAAGATTAATTATAATTTACTGGCCCGCCACTAGATTTTTTTAACTTACCGGCCCGCGGTCAAAAGAATTGGCCCACCCCTGATCTAGATCCAACTAAAAGTAAGATTTAATCAAATAATATTAAGTATCCTTCCGTAGCCCGAACACTAATTGGCAACTGTTGTACATTTATATCGACATGTTGCAGCTTTCAGTTAAAGCCAAACAAGAAGACAAATTTTCTAATACGCAGTAAAGGACTGTAGGACCGTGTTGATTTGGGCTCTTTAAGGAGGAAAAACCATCTGCTCCCTGAGGCAGCTCGCAAAAGGCGAGTACGTATTAAAATATAATTCATTACCAACAAGACCACTGATTGTAGAGTGCTGTGCAGCAACTTGCCCCAGTAGGGATCCACTGCTTTTCTTATTCCTGTCGCCAAAATGTCCCTGTCATGTTCCGATCAGTAGGGTAGGGTAGCCAGTAGACTAGCACAATAAGCCTAGTATCCTGGCTTCGGGACAGGACTGGTATCTCTAGGTCACGGTTGTCTCTTGCCATTAGAAGGACCGTGTACTTTGCACAAACTAGATAAATACTCGGTTTTCAACGTTGACGTTAATGTTGTAACTTAAATTTGCGTACGTTATATTGGAGATTTTTATTATTATTTTTTAAATAGCTAATATGTTGCTAGCCACGAGGTTTTTACAACTTTAAAAACTATGCTAATATCGGACCGCCTCGTTGGTCTAGTGGCTAGCGTACTCGCCTAACTGCATCAACGAATCGCGAGGCTCAGGTTCGATTCCCGACGGGGGCAGGCATTTGTGTGATGAACATTTAGATGTCTGCATTTCCAGGTCTGGGTGTTTATTAAATGTATTCTTGTATTTATTTAAGTACTTCTATGTAATAGTATCGTTGACTAACACCCATAACACAAGCATATACCTAATTTGCTTACTTTGGTGTTAGATTCAATGTGTGTGACTTGTCCAGAGATATTTATTTATGTATCGGAGCGTGACAGAGAGTAGCGCAGATATTATTAATAATGAATTGTTATGTAAGAGGAGTTAATATCAATTGTGCTCATTTTCACAGGTTTTTCCTCTTAAGGCCACTTGCACGTTCCTGGGTTAAGTATTTAACACTGAGTTAGCGTCTAACTAGAGTTAAATCACTTTGTATTTCACAGTTTAATGTATTATCAAATGTAACCCGGGAATGTGCAAGTCGCCCTTTTAGTAACTTACGTATTATTTCATAATAACTTTCCAATCTCCAGTGTAAATAGCACCTAACCTCTGGGAAAAAAGTAAACTAATTATTTTACTGAATTAACCAAACACATCCCGTTTCTTGCAAAGAGGTGATCAATTACAAACATCATCCTGTTAGAAGCGGTGTGGGTATGGATATTCGCTATCGGAGGATCAGAAACAGGTCCTAATCTAGTTTCTTGCCATTCTGTCACTTAGACTAAGATCGAATGCCTCCTTGAGTAGGTATCTTATAGTACTAGATAGTAATAGTTTTGGTATAAATTATGATAATGTTAGATATTATGTCATAATAATATTATTTGTTTAACAGCATTGAGTACGAGCGAAGTGTATGGATGGGATAGAGTAAACGATGGCAGCGCATGCTGCGATAGAAATGTGTAACAAAAGGTGTTAGTGAAACATCTTGATAATCAAAAGCTGTTTAGAAAAAGGGTAATTAATGATTCGTTATAATCTGCAAAAATAACAGACTGCATAAAATATAGTGTATATGTATACGTAGTGTAAATTTCCTAAAGCAGCCTGAAAAACAGATCAAAGAATAAACGGATAGCCGTTGTTAAAAGGTCAAAGTAAGTGATAGGTACTCTAGACAACCTTAAATTAAAATGTTAATTAAAAAGTATTATAAAATAGTTACTAATTATTGTATTATTGTTTATTGTTAAAGATAGATCACCGTGGTACCTATTCAAAACCTAATGACAAAATAAGCAGAGAACATTTTATAAGAGTCAAAAAATCATACGCTTAAGCAAATCCAAGTTATGTGCTAATGATAAGTAAGTACCCTAAAGTATATCGAAAGCAGAAGGTTAAACAGTCACATCACATGTACTAGATAGATACCTGTACACGCCTGAATAAACGAAGAACCACAAAAGCTGCAGCAGATGTAACAATAACGGAACTCTCGGATGAAACTAATGAAAAAATAATGGAAACAGGAAATCAAATTCAACCTCGTCTGTTGTATCAAGGATGTCAAGTCTGAAGAAGAAAGATCTTGTCTGAAATCAATTTAAGGAAAACAACCTCTATTTGCAATAGCTTTATTTACGCTGATCACTTACCTACCTACACTTCTTCTTCTCACAACTTATTTCATGTTTTACATACTTAAAACCAGTTTCTAATTTCATTTCCATTTTCCCATAAATTGTTTTTAACAAATGTCTATAAAAACACTATACCTACGTACGTGTTTCGCTACGAATATGACTCTTGTTAAAGAGTATTTATATTCTTTGAATATGATCGCATGAATGAAATAACCAAAGAATATAAATACTCTTTAACAAGAGGAAATAACTCAAGAAAACAAAAAAAGAAAAAACATCTGAAAAAGTTTCATTTTGACAGCACAATCCCCATATGAAAAAAGTTTTAATTTGACTGAAAAATACCCATTAACAAAATGATCCGTCATTTATTGAATTTATTTGTTACAAAAAACGTGATAAATAAAGAAAAGCTTGACCAATTTTATGCAAACTTCACGTAAACCATCTACCTACTAAATAATCCGAACAAAGCATTTGGTTTGGATAGGTGAGCCCGTTCTTGAGTTAAAAAATTACAACGAAAAGTGGCTTTGACGAAAACATTTTTGGAGCTATGAAAAATGTCAATGTCAGCGGAAAGTTTGTTTTATGTAGTAAAAAAAAAACTGTGAGACTTATAATTTGTCCTCACTACCGGCACATCAAATAAAATGGTGTGCCTGGTACGTTTCCCGGGACTCTTAATTCTAAAATTAAGTTGGTTAAACGAGGGCAATTAGAGCCCACGCATTGTAACAAAGTAGAATCATTACATTACCCAAATAATTTATATCCCAACTACTAATAAATTTTCCCCATAGTAATTACTAATTATTATGGTAATATCAAATAATATGAAATAAATGTTAGGTGCTCGCTCAGCGACATCTGTCTCGTAACAAAGGAATTAGCTCATCAAATCGATAACTATCTAAAATAAATAGTAGCGTAAATCGCGACCTCTATGAGCAATTAGTCAAACTACCTCGTTGGCAAGTTGGCTAAAATCCCTTAACGACAAATAGAGGAGCTAGTATTCGTATGCCCTTAACCATTTCCGGTTTACTAATTGTCCTCGAAGCTTTTAGAACTTTCTACTACGAAGGTATAAATATAACCCACAGAGCGACGCTAAGTCGCTCACTAGCGGAACTCTGAAACGTCGTTTTCCTGCCCGAAGATAATTAGAAAACAAAAGAAAGTGTTAGTGACTATACACGAATTCGGGTCCACGGTTTCGACCGCAAGTCGACCGACCGCTGCACAAGGACCAGACGAGCACCCAAAGTTTGAGTCCCGGTCACAGCCCAGGCAGCGCCGGTAGTAGTCCAGTCTTGCGAACCTAGGCCAAGGAGGCTTTTCTCGGAATCAGACCAGTGACCTCTTAAATATAGGCCGCCTCTCTCCACACCTATGTAAATAACGCTGCATAAGCACATACCCTCGCCATACCAGCTCAGGGGGAAAATTACCTACCCGCCCTGAGCGGACCTGAGGTTAATAACAAGAATCCGCCAACGTCAGAAACTAGTTACATAATATTTATTAACGGTAAATTGTAAATTTTAAGTTATCTTCGCTGTATTACCGATTAATATACTTTTTATTAATACTTAACTTTCTTTGTATTATTTCGTTGTAATTGTTATCGAATTGTCTCCTGTCTCCCGTTCAACCTGGTCTCATGCTAAAAGGGCTAACAGAAGCAGGTGACAGCATATCTATACATAGTATAAAGCAAAGTCGCTTTCCGCGTCTGTCTGTATGTATGTATGCTTATATCTTTAAAACTACGCAACGGATTTTGATGCCTTTTTTTTCAATAGGTAGAGTGATTCAAGAGGAAGGTTTATGTGTATAATAACATGCTTCATACATTAGAGAACCACTGATAATTTCAAGATTTCTAATGCGAAGTCGTAAATAAACATATTTTTTTGCGCTTGCATTGCAAACGCTGGCTGAACTCTACGAGATAGATCAAAATAATGTACTAAGTATTGTTTACCCTAAAAAGGTCTACAAAAAAGTTCGCGATGGTATATGTTTATCTCCTAGGGATAACTTACAATAATCAATTTTTATCCTTTACTTTTTACGAAAAATAATGAATCATTTACGAAGCGATTTAAAGCAATACAACATTAATCCGTATCTAATTAAGTATCTTAAATAAGTTTTACATTTAGCCCATAACACAATATAGCCCCTCACAGTATGTAAATTAAACGAATAGTTTCGGAGATATTACATACAGGTTTAAAATATAGGGACATCGCGGTTGCGGCGGTACCGGCTGGCCGCGGTGCGTGGGCGACGAAGCAGGCGCCTTTTTCATAGGACTGTAATTTACAGCGATCGCACGTAATTATCGGAGCTCCTTAGCGAGGAAAATAACAAACTTAATAAAAACGTGCTTTTCAGCGCGACATTTTTTATCTAAATTGTATTTACGTTCGTAATTTAACAATCCACAGTAATATTATAAAGTTTGTATGCGAAAGTAACTCTGTCTGTCTGTCTGTTACCTTTTCACGCCTAAACCACCCAACCGATTTTGCTGAAATTTGGTATGTAGATAGTTAGGATTCATGAGAAGGACATAGGCATATTATTTTTTTGGAAATTCAACCCCTAAATGGGTTAAAAGGGGTGGCAAAGAATGTTTGAGAAAAATATTTTTATTGCACATTTTTGCATGAAAATTTGAATTAATGCTTTTTAGTACAAATGATGAAACACGTATTTCAATTTTCAGGTATTTTTCGGAATTCACCCCCATTGGGGGTTAAAGGGGGTATCTAAGTTTCTATGGGAAATTTTATTCTATTGAAATATTTTTGCGTATCTAAGCATTTTTTGAAAATCAACCCCTATGAGGGTGAATGGGGGTGGCACAATTTGCTTTAGAAAAATATTTAACAGTATTTTTATATTTTGTTTGTCATTAACGAAAAACACACAAAGAAATTATGATATACATTGTAGCAAAATTGGTTAAAAATCCCTACTTCCCTACTAATAATATAAATGCGAAAGTAACTCTGTCTGTCTGTCTGTTACGCTTTAACGCTTAAACCAGTAAACCTCTTTGCGTAAAGTAAAACAAACCTTTAAAAATAAACAGTAAATTTTTATTTGTTTTTTTATGTTGCCCGTACCGGAAATAGAACCCAAGGTCTCAAGAAATGATTCCGAAGACGGACGGTTCGACCTCAGAGACGATACGTATATTTCTAAAATTTCAAAAAAAACTGTTAGAGGTTTCCATAACTTGCATTACACAATTTCACAGGATTTGCCGAAGTGCAGGTAAAACTGTAAACACAATAACGTATTCCTACTATTTATCTGAGGTGAAATTAGAAAAGAGAAAGTGTATGTTCAGTTTTGACGGCAAAATTGCTGAATTGATTTTAATATTAAAAAAAATAGATGAAACTTTGGATAGGGATATAGACTACATTTTATCTTAAAATTTTAACGAGCAGTGTTGGAAAGCAAAATATCAAATTAGTAGACTACGCGGGCGAAGCCGCGGGTAACAGCTAGTATCATATAAAAACAAAATACTCGTATCATGCAAAACACGTCTGTGACGAAGTGAAATATAGCTGTGCAAAGAGAGTGTAGTGGACCGAGCTTAAAATTAATAATTTTGTGAATTTGTCTATTCGTTCAAATTTATGTTCATAAGTTACATAGTGAGGATTCCACATAATGCTACAGTATTCTAGGACACTACGAACATAAGCAGATTATAGTATTTTGATACAGTCAACGTCATTAAAAGA
Source organism: Calephelis nemesis (assembly GCA_002245505.1). Classification (NCBI taxonomy): domain Eukaryota; kingdom Metazoa; phylum Arthropoda; class Insecta; order Lepidoptera; family Riodinidae; genus Calephelis; species Calephelis nemesis. The sequence continues at coordinate 262,702 of NJDD01003966.1, forward strand.
TTTAGTTTTTCGTATAATGAAACCAAGGTTTCAGTATGCTTTGCTAGTGATGCGTTCAACATTATTTGAAAATGTTAGTTTGGAATCAAGTGTAACGCCTAGGTCGACAACAGAGGTAACTCTTTTAATGACTACGAGCTCGGTATTTAAGGTGATCTTCTGCAATGGATCAAATCGTATATTGAAAACAGGAGACTAGCTGTGGTATTAGGTGGTTATCGTTCTGATTACGTGGCTGTTCCCTCTGGTGTTCCCCAGGGATCAATACTAGGTCCTTTATTTTACACATCTTACTTATATGACATTGGACGCTGTTTTAGGTATACGAGGGCCAAACTGAAAGTTTTTAGAACTGGCAACTTAAAAGCATCATATTAAAAAAATAAGTTTAAATTTTGAAAATAGAACTCTTTACCAATAATATTGATTGATACATTTCATTCATTTGTCATTTGTTTTACGATTTGGCGGCAAATTGAAAATTGTCTGTGCACGTCAAAATGAATTTAAGCCGAGAAAATTTTCGTGCAATGATTTT
>NJDD01003966.1:321285-334467 GCA_002245505.1 Calephelis nemesis
CCGCGACACTCGCGCGGACCCGAGGGTCGCACTCGCTCACCTAAGGTTTCCAGTCCCGGATGTAAACTATCAACGAACGATTTCTTCTGTAATTTGCTTTATTTTAACAACAACTTTTCAACTCAAAGTTTTCAATACGTGCTATCAGAAACTGGGGCCCGTCAACATAAGGTTTTTAGGTTAGTAATAAAGGAAGCTTAAGTGGAACGAGAAAGCTTAGTATATACAAGGTTACTGGAAGCTAACTCATAACCTTTCTAGGGCGCCTTTAGTACATCAAAAACAAGAAATACAATCTCGGAAAAAAATGGTTCTTTGCAAATTTTTCAAAGGACGATGTATTTTTGTCCCACTTAAAATCTAAACTTTGAATCATTAAGGGCCGCTTGCACATTACTGGGTTAAAGTTAATAAAGGCCATTTGCACGTTTCTGGGTTAAGTATTTAACTCTGTGTTAGCTTTAACTAGGTTTAATCACTTTGCATTTGGGAGTTTTACTAACTATTAAACTTAATCCAGGAAGATGCATGCGTCCCTGAGGTTAACTATCAAATATAAAGATAGATAAATAACAAACAAATAACACACATTTTATTGAATTAACCCCAAAGTTGGTCATGGTCCTATAGGTAGAGTAAACCATCAGCCATCCCTCCTGCAGGCGGGAGCAAGAGTAAAGAGCTAAGAGGCGAGCAAAAGTGACACCAACAAGACCACTGGTGGTAGAGTGCTGTGCAGCAACAAGACCGGGTAGGGATCCAGCCCCTCGCCTATTCGTGCCGCTATAATGACAATATCTTATTCCATGCCGGAGGGTAGGGTAGCCGGTAGATTTGCACAGTTGGCCTAGTACCCCGGAGTCCGGACACAAAACAGAGATGCACCTACTACATCTGTGGTGTCTAAAGGTTTCGGTTATTTCTTACCATCAGAGGAGCCGTGTGCTTATTCGATGTCTTTTGAAATGTTATAGAAGAAAGTACTTAAGCAAATCACGCATATATTCTTGAGTTACGGTTGTTAGACAACGTTATAAGCCTGCTTACCTACCTACACAGAAATACTTAAAAGAGTACTACCAGTATAAATTTAATAAACACAAGATCCGGAAGTACAGACATCTGCGCTGGGAATCGAACCCAACCCCCCGCGGTTAGTCGGCGAAGTTAGCCGTGTACTTAGCCAACAAAGCCGTTTTACCCTAGTAAGAAGCTAATTTAGCCCTTAATATATTAGATTAGTAAATTGATAAAAAATAAGAGGAATATCCAAATGTATGTAAGATTAATAATATCTACCCTTTGTTTACATTTATATTAGGTACTAAGGATATTGTGATGAAAGCTGAATTTAAAAAAAATCAGATTTTTTTCCTGTTTTTTTTTTAAATACTGCATTGATCGCTATTAAAATAGAATATAATAACTCCTTATTGTGCACCAAAATACATAAAAATAAATACATTGAAAGAAATAGTTCTAATTATTTCAAAACTGTATAAATATATGTCATAATTATCATGATATTATATTCCCCGTGTTGTGATTCCGTGGCAGAATAGACCGGCCTTCCTGCCAGGCAGGATGTTAATATCGAATATAAGCTTACTGTCACAAGAACCGTGACATCTGACTAGGTGGTAAATTTTCGCAGTGACCTACCGCGATTGGTACCACACCCTTATTTCATGTTCTTGCAGCCGTAATGACGTCCGTGATGAGTGTGACGTCTTCCAATTCGGTGGGTAAGGTAGCCGGAAAATTTATTTTTAGCCGGAAATTGTATAACTTGGTTGCGCTTTTAGCAGCAGGCTTTTATGGAAGGTACTAAGCGATGTATAAAAGAGAGTGTGTGTAGGAAATAGTTTGAATGGAGCATTGCGTAAGCTATTTCAAAGTGAGGTTTTGAGTCAAAGTGCTTTTTTTGGCTTTGCATATTTCTGTGTTTATCCCAATCTTGTATGGAAGCGAGAATTGGGTATATTAGAAAAAGCATGAGAGTAGGATAAATGCGATCGAATTGAGAGCACTACAAAATATTTGTTGTGTTACTCTAGTTGACCGCATTTTTTTATAATTTCCATCGTCGGCGCTTGGTAAGACTTCCAAATATTCATATTTTTAAATAAAGAAACACTTGTACTGTTTTACGTGTAACTAATAATTTATTATTTTATAAATAGCCTACCGGTTTCGCTTATGACAGCATCATCAGTTTAAGTTCTAACCCTGATTAAGCGAAACTGGTAGGCTATTTATAAAAGAATAAATTATAAGTGACTCGTAAAACAGTACAAGTGTTTCTTCATTTAAAAATATGGATTAGTTGACCGCATTCGTAACAGTGAGGTCTGAGAAAGAGTAGGATTGAAAGACAGTTTTAGTGTCCGCTAGTTCGGACATGTAGAAAGAATAACAAAACAGATATACAATGCGATTGTGGATGGATGTAGATACCCGGGGATACCAAGGTTGACAATCCAATATTTAATCGCTCGGGTGTTATCCGAAGGTGGTGTCAACAGTCTCCGCAACGGCGTGTTTGTGTGAATATGGTAATGAACGTGAAGGAAGTCCGGCAGGTCTGCCAGGATCGTGAGGTTCGGCACTCGATACTCCTTGCCAACCCCGCAAGGGACTTGGCGTAAAAATATATACCTGAAGGTATGTCATTGATTTTCGAAATAGCTAGGAACATAACAATTTTGAGGAAGACACAGGATCATGAGGTTTGGCAACTCGATACTCTCTGTCTACGCCGCAACGGACTTATTTATATTAACTTATTTATCTATTTATGTATGTATGTATTAATTGACTTCGTTATCATTAAATACCATATCACTTACAAAGCGCCCTGGTCAAGTCTGTCTGTTCGCAAGAAACTCAAAACTACTCAACGGATTATCATACGATTTTTACCAGTAGACAAAGTGATTCCTGAAGACGGATTTTAATATGTTTTAGTTAGGGCTTTTTGCAAAAGAATTTATGTTGGAAATTTATATTATTCTTCTTTTGTTGCGATTGTTCTTTATCGGTCAATATCAATAACCTACCTAAGATAGGTAGTTTGAGATCAGTTGCCAGGTAACCGCTGTTATTTTTCAATAATTAACAAAAAATGTCTTAGCAATAAACTGTAGAAAGTCTATCTTCATCTGTGGATAGGTTACTAATATTGACGGTTAGTCTATATAAATCCACGATGTTGTAGGTAGATCTGTATTTTGTGACTAAAAAACCTGTGCTAATAGTTTGATATTTGCGAAAATATTTGATATTAACCTTGTATCAAATAATTTACCTATGTTATTTAACTTTATAAAATTAAGGACATTAATTACTTAAAACATTTAATTCACAACAGCTCTTAACATTTGAGGTTAATAAAATATGTTATCGCAAAATTATAAAATACGAAGCGCAAAATCAACGCTTATCCACACGGCGCTTATCCACTTTATCACGCTTCGTACACATAATGAATTTCCCACTGGGTAAAATAAATTAAATACGATATTGGTAAGTTTTCCGTAAAGAACAAACAAACGGACAACATTCTCTTGATAGTTGGTAGAGGAGTTAGCGTACATGTCTTACTTACCTCGGGACTCGGGTTCTATTCCCGACGGTGGTAGACATTTTGTGATGAACTTTCCATGTCTGAGTGTTTATTAAATTTGTTTCAGTATCTGTTAAAGTATTTCTATTTGTTATGTTCATTTGCTTTGGGGTAAGATCATTTGCATAATTTGTTTAAGATATACTTGTTTATTATTATCGCCTCTATGGTCTTGCGATCCGGCGTCGGATTTGACTTCTTGAGCTCCCGGATTCTAGTCCTGGTTCGGGCAACTAACAAAAATTACAAAATTTGTACTTTCAAATTCACTTGGAATTCTTGAGGGAAGATCAAATGGTAAGGAATATTATTTAAGGCGTTAAAAAGAACAAATCCGATGAAAAAGGCCAGATTAGTGGAAAGAAAATTCTTGGACTTTGCACTACGATGATGCGCCTTCCCACAAAGCCATAATTGTGACCGAATTTTTGGTACCAGATATGGCTGAAGTCGACTTTTTTCTTTTCCCTAAACTCAAACTAACCAATTCGAGGCACCCGTTTACAATCAGTAGAAGACATAAAAGAGAATTGGCGAATGTTTGGAATATTCGTTGGCGTAAGTGTATGAGTAAAATAAATGTTGATGAATTACATATAGTTTTTGTATTTATGACATTTTCCCGACACTTGATTGACAGAGTAGTAAAATATGCTTTTTTTGCGGTTAGATTCTATTTGTATAATATTTGGTTAGTCATATCGAGCAACACGGTCCACGTGCCCTCTGAACCGACCACCATGAGGGTTGGTGATACGGAACAGAATACCCTATGTCAGGAGACCCTGAAGACCTAGCACCCTATGTACCTAAGGCCCTAGATGCCTACCAGCCCTAGCCCTAACATAAGGTTTAATATATACTTATATAGATAAGTGCGGGATGTCTGTACCAATAGACCTACGGTAGCAGACGGAACCCTACGGGTAGGATAGGTGGTAAGGACGTGGTGATATACTCAAAGCAGATCAAGCAGGCTCACTTGACCAATTAAGGACTTGAAGGTGTCTTCGCCACTTTGAGGGGATGGTAAATGAGAAAAGAACCAAGGTTCTAATCTGATTTATTCAAATAATTCCGAAGTATATATACAAATTACACCGACACACACATTCATACAAAATTCTTTGTGTCTCATCCGTGTAAGTTGCGGATGCAGCATCTTCTAGTGGAGAAACATCAGGACGTGATTGTATGTGTATTCCGTTGTCCTCCTTTCAGTGGCGTGCCAGCATTTGCTTGTATGTTTAATGTGGCTTTGGTCACGTTGAACACCCTCTTTGACCTGCCCGCCTTTTTTTTTTGATATTTAAAAAAAATATTTAATTTTTTTAGAGACTGATGTGTTGTTGACCTCGTGATTTTACAACTTCATCGGCCATTGTGTGCGAGCACAGTTCTCAGCCCGAAACATCATTATTATTCTGTCAAATATTTTGATCGTTCCAGTTTGTTTGGCTTATTACATCAGTTAAAGAGCTGCACTTTTAAGTGCTTTTACATCTATGCGCCACTTTCTGAACCAGTTGCCCAGGAGAGTGACTGCCTGCAAGTTGCCTTTGTCGGTGGAACGAGTAGTCGTCCACAAAAAGGGCTATGTGAACTTTCGGTAGTCGAGGTACATCGTTCGTGTAGAGGTTGTATAGCAGAAGTGAGAGTACCGAGCCCTGCGGCACTCGAGGGCCCTACTTTCAGGACTTGCCAGATCGGTACTAGTCGACTTCAAACAGCTAATAGATTTGGCCGTTGTGCCAGACCTTGACGCATGCCTTGCCCATATTCAAGTATAACCCTTCCGTGTATATATGTATACGTCTATTCAGGCCATCTTAAACGTACCTACTTTGTTAGGCGGTGCACTTGTTTTATACATGAATGAGCTGCCTGGAAGCCAAATTACTAATCCACTAACTAATGTGGAAGGTGAGTTTGGTCTAACTAAAAGAGATGTATTTGCTTGTGGTTCGTCTTTGGGTGTTCTCGCCAGTAGCCAGCAGGCCACACGAGACGGCAATATCTGGCCAATGAGTCCGTCCTAGTGTCTCTCTGTGGTGTACCCACATGCCGGTATTCTTTCTTATTTTAGCGAAATTTTTACACCTAATTACTAAAACAATATTAAGATTCATATAAGTACATGACTATAATGCAACAGCAATTAGGTCATGTAAACAATTATTATATTACAGGTGTTCTAAGGTAATAAATATTTAGGTTGTGGTAAAAAAAAACATGTAAAACGTTTAGCAATATTTTTCTAATAGCAGGTAGAACAATTTTTGCACGAATTTTGTAATGGCGCCCCTCGCAGGTTAACCGAGCGAATGATGCGATTTGTGGACCAAGTTAGTTTCCCAATAAGCAGGGAGCAGAAATCTTTTCTGAAATGGCAATATCAAAGAGAATGCCTGCTATGAGCACTCTTCCCTCTTGAAGCCCGTTTCCGTTGCCAAATTAAAGCATGATGGGTTTAATGTATGCCAATGCCAAAAAAAATGTTTAAGTTTTTCGATGATTTGAGCACGTCATCTACGATGGTTAAAAACTTTTGAAAAACGAGTAATTTATGCTCACTATCCCTCGCGGCCTGAATGACATATTTCCGTCACCGAAGACGCATTAGGCATATACCTACAGTGCTTACTTGACAATATTCCTGTTAATTAAAGTTGTTCCGTGAAAGAGTGGCTATAAAGCCAAGCTTGTACTTTTTTCTTTCATCCACATTCATTTAAACATTGTTTGATTTCATTTTTTTTGTTTTGTTAGGTTATACTTTAGAAATTATACTTACTGCAAGTTCTTAAGTTAGCTTCTGGACTTTGTTGTAAATCTTAACCATAGTCTTATTACAAACGTCAAATATTGTCTTGAAGATAAATAAAGATCCCAAATAAAAATAGGCTACCTACCTTATTTAAAAAATACTTAGGTACCTCTACTTAACAGCTGCGGCAGTCTGATTCTTCTATTGAGTAACCATTACAAAATATATACACAAATAATTGCGAAAGTTTATTAAGAAGATGGATGCATGGATATTCTTAATTATTCTTTCATGCACAAACTACTGAATTGTTTTTAGATGAAACTGTTCTGTATATTTTTTATACCTACAACATATGCATCAAAATAACAAAAAAAGGAAGCTGGCGAAACCGTAAGTGGAAGGTGGTTGATTTATATATTTATATTAAGTACGTTAATGTTAATAAGAAGATGGCCCTATAATACCATAATTTGAAAGAACATCGCTATATTGAAATACAATAATGACAATGACGAAATTATAGAGGTTAGGGATATTATAATTTCTAATCCAGCAAATACGCAACAAAGAAATATCGTTTTATTAGTTACTATGAAGGATCAGAACAACGAACATTTTAAATATTATTCTCTCGAATGGACTTGAGTAACCAAAAGCCTTCCAGCTTTTAGGAAACATTAAAAAATTGTGCTGTGGAAAATCAATGACGATGTTAACACTTGTGCAGTGTGTGTGTGGTTAAGTCCTCTGCGAGAGAGGATCCTTGGGGCACGGGCAGCAGGTCGCCGGCGGCCACAGCCTCGATACGTCGGCGCTCCAGGCGCAGCGCGGAGCGTCCCTTACTGGTGCGCAGGTCGACGGCGCCCAGCTTCGCGTAGAACCGCAGGCCTAATTCATTACTATCCCGTACGTGCCAGTCTATCCGGTGAGCGCCCCACTCGAGCGCCATCTACACATATTTATTTATCTAATAAATACCTCCTAAGTACTTATATAATGCATCAGCTAACAGTTCCTATAGCCATTTTGCGATTTGAAGGTAAAAGGTATGTCTTCAACACAGTTTGGAAACTCTTCATTCAGTGTAAAACGATTTTGTTGATTTTTTATTTTAAATGACAGTTTATACACAATATGACTGGTTGTGTGGGCGTGGGTCCAAACCCAACCTCTGACACCATGTTGCTTTTTTAAGCAATTTTAATAAATAAATATTCCTGAAAATATATTACACAAATTGAATTTAACCCCAAAGTAAGCAAATGATATGCTTGTGTTATGGATGTTAGTCAACGATACTAAAACATAAAAATACTTATATAGATAACAGAATAATTTTAATATCAAACCCGAGGCTCGCCGTTGGGCTGTGGAGTTAGCCCCTCGACCAACAAGGCCACAGAACAAGGCAGCTTCTCGTTTATTGAAAAGATATGCATATTTCATATGTGTTGCATTTAAGTCGTTATTCTAAGTGAGTATCAATATTGCCGTGTTGTCATACACACCATATGTTATTATCCAAGACTGATACAAGAACCAATAGTATTTTTTATATACTAGGAGGCAAACGAGCAAGTGGGTCACCTGATGGAAAGCGATCATCGCCGCCCACAGACATCCGCAACACCAGAAGTATCACAGATGCATTGCCGACCTTTAAGAAATGAGTGCGCTCTTTTCTTGAAGGTTCCTAAGTCATAATCATTTGGGAATATCGCCATCGGTAACTTATTGCACAAAGGTGTTGTGCGGGGTAAGAAATGTCTTCAGAATCGCACAGTTGTAGATAGCCACGCACCAAGATGATGGGCATGATACTTTAAACTCTGACGCGGTGTCCGAAGGTAGAAATCAGCACCTGGAATTAAACTAATGAACTCCTCAGAGCATTCGCCATGAAAGAGGCGATAAAACAACATTGAGGTACCCAACATTTCAAGGAATCAAGCCGATTGGTAATTGCCCGGTCACTAACAATTCGAGTTGCTCTACGTTGAATGTAGTCAAACGGAAGGAGCTGGTAATGTGGTGCGTCTGCCCAGAGTTGAGAACAGAAGTCCATATGAGGCCGAATTTACGCTTTGTGTAGTTGTGATGGGTCAGCTTGACTCGCTTTACTGAGCAATCCAAGTTTTTTAGAGGCTATTTTAGCCTTCTCCTCCAGATAATCACCAAACTGAACATCACTCGAAATGGTAACGCCGGGTGTACCAATGCAGGCTGTGGCAGTTGGGGAAACGCTGTCAAATCGGGGAGATGTGACAAAAAGAGGCTTTTTAGCGGAAAACGCGCCAACTTGCTAGGGTTAAGTTGCATCAGATTCTGCTGACCCCAAAACGAAATTTCACACAAAAGATTGTTGGTTGGTTGGTTCCAGCTCTGGATGACATGATCCTGAGATATATTATGAAAGGCAAAATATGAGGCTTCCCTAGTAGTGTCGTCTGCATAGCAATGAGTGTTACTAATTTGCAACATGTCATTGATATGCAGAAGAAACAGATTAGGAAAAAACACACAGCCTCGGGGAACACCAGCATTGACAAGCTTGGACTCCGAGTACATACCGTCAACAACGACTTAACCGTCAAAAAAGAGCGGTTACCTTTTTTAGGGATCGGGTTTATTAAGGCGGTCTTAGAAACACCAAGGGGGGATTGGTCTCCACCGCAAATGCAGGTGATACCCCCCCTGGGGACAAATACTTGGAATCTGCGGCTTCATTACAATAAGAGGGGGGGAGGGGGAATGGGCCCCGGGACTCCCACTAACTAGACGAAACGCAACAGCAACGCCGTTACTTTACGCTGGTCTTAAGTGAGAGAGTGGTACGTCTCCGGGCGTGCCGGCCCATTCAGCTTCAACCATACAGGCAAACAACATGGCACTACCACTCAGAAAAGTGACTCATCGCACTAATGGAACAATCAAAAACGTCAAGTTTTTGGACCGTCTCACCAGTACGCGATGGGGTCGTCACTTTCTTACATCTGTAAATATTGTTAAAATGGTATGAGGTACTATTATTTATAAAAATGCACGTCAAAATCAAAGGGCTTCACCAAAGGATTGTGATAGAATAGTAATAGTTATAATACTTTTATTCAAAATCAATGCATGTCAATATTTTAACACAGTATACAGTAGGTATACAGAGTTTTAATCTGAAATACTACACAATAGTCACAAAATATAGAACATAATATAACAATAAGTAAAATCAGTCTAGTCTGTAGTTGATTGTCAGTTTTATTAAAATTAGTTACTTTTTTTAAATCTTCTGCGCCCCAACAAGTTACTGCAGTTCCTGGACAAGTAGTGGCCAGCTATAGCAGGTGCATAACTCACCTGGCACAGCCGTTGCATGAGCTTGACTCCAACGCCAGCGCTGCGAGCGGTTGGTGACACGTATATGCTCTCGACGTACAGCGCACACCGTGTCCAACAAGAGTAAGCACGGTTACACAATGCATGTCCAACCACCTGGCCCTCGAGCTCAGCAATCAAGCCGAAGAACCACGGACAGCTACTCTCGAAGCCGTCTTTCACCAGATCTTAAATTATTTAATTTAAATATAATATAGTATTATTAACTAAAAAAATAATCATTAAAGACGGCAAGGACATTGATGTTTATGAACAAGTTCAAAGACAAAGTCAACTACATTCTTATTCCTTTTCTAATGGGACACGACCCTAACAAGTCTTGGACACAACACAGCACTGTGAGGATAGACCTTTATGAAGCTGGAGCATGGTATGGAATAATGCGAACCTTCAACAGTGAGTTTTGGTCCTTCCGGTTCACCCTCGTACTTTGCCAATTCCTGCAACAGAATCACCGTTTTATCTTGTTGTCACTAACACCTATCTCTTATCTCCGGTTGATAACAATAACCAAGTGTTTCGAATAGACGAGGTTAACAGTAAAGAAAAATTGACAAATAAATATTAGGTACACTATTATTACCAACCTGCTCAATCCCTGTTGCATGAAGATTAGAGAATAATTTATATCCATATGATAATATTATGTAGCTTTGATGATATTTTGACTAATTTAGTATCCCATGATTTATTTCTCGAAAGAAATAATGACAATGTGAGAAAATAGATCAAATGATTTAAGTGTTCCATTAAAATTGTACGCAGTAATTATAATAATAAACGAGACACCACACTGTTCAATGTGTATCTACTACCTATCGATCTCGTCTACATTTTCATAAATCTTGAAAACCTACTTGTGACAAATTAAAATGTTAAAATTATTTTTGTTTTACTAATTAGCCCTTGATTGGGATAAATTTTCACAAAAAAAACAATTTAATGAAAACAATGAATTGCGTCTGCAATGAAAAAACTCCTGTAAAGCTAGCTTTATAAAGTGATCAGAATCCAAACACTTTTTTATCATATGTAATGGTAATTTGTTGCTAATAAAAACAATGTTCTGTTCAGGATTTTTAGGCAATCTGTTTTTAACAAATTTTATAATATACTAAATTATAAGAAAATATGTTTCATGCTATTAACAACTCGGCGAAGATATAGATTCGAATCTCAGACCGGGGTGAATTCCAAAAGTTTTAGACAACGTAGCACTATTTTGTAGGTACTTAGAAAGTGCTCATTAAGTTCTTGAAAAAAGTAAAAACAGTTATTTAAAAACACATCAAATTTCGGAATTCTGATAATTCCAAAAACAAAATAATTGGCGCTGTCAGTCAGATTCAAAGAGTTTTGAAAACCTCAGCAGTCAGCACTACTTCGTCTTCAAAAGGATATGTGCTCGATAAGTGCTAGTGATTAAGAGCAAAAAAAATTAAATTAAAAAAAAAGTAACCTTTGGTTCTCTGGTTGTAAAGTGCTGTGCAGCAACTTGCTCGGGGATTCAGCCGTAACCTATTCCTGAAGTAATAATGACTCTGTCAGTTTCCGGTCCGGAGGGTAAGGTAGCCGGTAGACTTGCACTAATAGCAAATAATAGTCGTAATCAAAATGAAATCAAATTAACAATGTATTTATTTCACGTGGATTTAAACAAATATTCTAAGGACTCGTCTATATAAATCTAAAAACTACCACCGGATCGGAACTTGGCCACTCGCCGAAAAGATCCGGCGAAAGAAACTCAGCGGACTTGTATTTTTTTCTTATACTCGTAAATCTAATTTACACAAGTATATTGCATAAATAATTTGTAGAGTTTGGTATGAGGAGTAATTAATTCAAACCATCTGTCTCCTACATTTTCTGAAATCTTATAATAAGCCTTACCACACACATAAAATTTAATAAGTACTTTAAACGTTTTTTCTAAAATATTTATTAACTTTTTATCTACCGTGATTCCTAAAACTGGGATGGAATATACTAGGTCTAGTTTCTTCCTATTGAGTTGTAGATACATAGGTATTTACCTGCCTTACATTAGGCATTGAAAATTTGATGCACTTAGTTTTTTTCATTTAGAAAGTGATAGTTCACATAGAACCAGTGTACAACTTCTAAAATCGGATCGTTCGTTGCGTCATACTTACTCAATTGTCTTTTTACTTTTAACAATAGTAAAAATTCATTCGCAAACAACACTATTTCATGATTTCTCCTAACGTAGCAAGATTAATCTATATGAATGATGCCAAAGTGGAGCCCAGGGGGCACATATTATAACAGCAGCACCAATATTACACCAATAATGCTCAAAATTCTTCACTTTAGTAAGAAGTCAGAAAATCAAGTGACTTATTTTTAATTTCATAATGGCGAAGTTTCCATAAGGAAACACTCTAGTAACATATAACAAAGTGGGTATCATGGTCGAAAAAAATCATAAAATAGGTACGCCAAGTGCATCCTAAAAGTCCTCCAAGATTTCATAAGTTTTCTTTAACAATTCAACACCAGCATCGACTGTTGATCTACCCCTTGTAAAACCAAGTTGTTTATTATGAAATAAGCCCCATTGGTTAAAATGTAACAACTTTGGATCAAGTATATTTTTTTTAATATTTTACTAAGGATAGGCAGAACGGAGACAGGTCGATAGTTGGTGAGATCAGACGAACTTCGAGATTTAAAGATTCGTGAAGTCAGTAAAAACACCATGATTGGTGAAATTAACCTCAAGTTACTTTTTACTTGAGTTCATTTACATGATACTTGACAATTAAACTCATTATTAAATTTAACCAAAGAAGTAATTAAATTTAACTTGCAGGTGGCTTTTAGAATGAGAGTTTTTTAGCATGCAGGTTCCATCGTTGGTGCCGGTAGCGGTCGTGAATATAGATATATCGCTAATAGAAAATAAATAGAACATACAGTAATTTCTACTAAAAATAATATTGTAGCCCATAAAGCATCAGCTGTGACTTACGTGTATCATTCGATGCACCTCGGCCGCGTCCTCCCGCCGCATATCGCGCACCACTACTCTGTGTTCTTCTGCCATCCTAAAGTAAATTATACAAATTTTGTAGCAAAAATATTCCTTTTTATTGGAATATTTTCCAATGGTAGTTGACGCACAACATGTGCAGAGGCGTTCGCGATTCAACTGGACTTGTCAGTTGTCGGCTATCGTTATTATAATGGGCTCTTTAGACTCCAGCAAAAATCGTGCGCGAAGACGAGAATCTCTCGTGACGCGTTACTGAGTTAGAATATCATTAAATAAAGTATATTTCATGTAGGCCATAAAATGAATACCTTCTTGTGACGTGTTCTTATGTGTGTGTGTGTGTGTGTGTGTGTGTGTGTGTGTGTGTGTGTGTGTCTA
>NJDD01003967.1:0-25760 GCA_002245505.1 Calephelis nemesis
TTTTGTAATATTTTGTTCTGTATTTTATGTTTGTGTTTATATTGTACAATAAAGGATAAATAATAATAATAATAATAATAGATAGTATTTAGTCTACTGGCTTATTTTTGTATTCAACCTTCTAAAAGATGTACGTATCGTATCTTTGCTTGAATATTTCATTAACATTTGGCTCCGTGAAGACATAGACTCCCGAATGAGGAAAGTAACTTCAACCTTATTGCTGCATAAAAACTTTGATTACTATGCCCAGAATATTAGATTCCTTACTTTTTTTAATGATATTGGAAGGCAAACAAGCAGACGGGTTTCCTGATGGTAAGAAATTCACGCCGCCTAAAGACACCAAAGGTGGCTATGATGCGTTGCTAACCTGAGGCCAGGATGTTAGGCCTCGAGCAAAAGTAAGTTTACCAGCAACCTTACCCTCCGAACCGGAACATTTCATGACGTTATGGCGGCAGAAATGGGTAAGGCGGTGGTACCAATCCGGGTCAGTCGCCGCAAAACTCTACCAACTAGTCAGATCTCACGGTGTTAATGACGGTAAGCCTATGCTCGCATTTTACGAGCTGCCTGGCAGGAAGGCAGATCTATTCTGCAAAGGAGCCCGGACCAACAACCGAATAATACCAAATACGCGTACATATATTTTAATTTTAATAATAATAATTCAATTTTAATAGTAATACACAAAATTGTGTATCCGTAGAACATAACTACGGACATAATCGATAAAAATGAAAACAAATTTTCTTCGTCAGCGAGAGACTAAAGGCTCAAGATTCAAATCTGGTCAATTTATTTCTTTAAAAGATTGTGAAAATAAGACCAAGTGTTACCAAATTTAAAGTGTTATCAGTGCACATAAACATTACTAGCGGCCCGCCCCGACTTCGCACGTTTATGAAATATACATATAAACCTTCCGTTTGAATTACTTTATCTATTAAAAATAAACCACATCAAAATCCATAGTTTTAAAGATTTAAGCATAGGGACATAGGGACAGAGGAAGCGACTTTGTTTTATACTATGTAGTGATGGTACTTAAAATAATTTTTAATTAGAGAAATCAGGGAACAAACACACAAGCCTCCTGTTTGTACAACAAAATCGTAACCTGTAGACACCGTAGTTAAAGGTGTGTTGCTTTCCTGTGACAGTCGTGTTAGGCCTATCGTCAAGCCCACCAACAAGTTTTAAAAAAATGTTCGTTTCCTGACGGGGGCAGGCATTTGTGTGATGAACATTTATATGTCTGCATTTCCGGGTCTGGGTGTTTATTAAACTTATTCTGGTATCTATTTAAGTATTTCTATGTATTGGTATCGTTGACTAACATTTTTGTCGTTGTCTAACGTTGACCCACAACACAAGCTTATAATTTGCTTACTTTGGGGTTAGATTCAATTTGTGTAACTTGACTAAAAAAATATATTAAAAAATGATGTCTAGAATGGAATTCCACCAAGCATCAATCCAGGAACCAAGAAACTATCCAGGTTTTTGAATTGAGTTAAATCTACCTAAAAGTACTAGCACTAGCTGTTGAGTTGCGACGTCGTCAGTGTAGAATTTATTTTGATGCGGAGTTTCATACCCCATTATAATTCTTTAGAGGTTGATTTTTGAAAAAGTATCCTTTATTTGAATAATTTATTTTAGTTAAAATATATTTTTTCTCGGTTTCGGTCCAGGCTCCTTTGCAGAATAGACTATCTGCCTTCCTGCCAGGCAGCTCGGAAAAGACGAGCATAGCCTTGCATTCACTAACATCTTGATATCCTACTAGGTGTAGATAGGAGAGAATAGGTGTAGAGTTTCGCAGCGACTCACCCGGATTGGTACCACCGCCTTACCTATTCCTACCGCCATAACGTCATGACGTGTTCCGGTTCGGAGGGTAAGGTAACCGGTTAACTTACTTTTGCTCGAGGCCTTACATCCCGACCTCAGGTTGGCAACGCACCATTACCATCTTTGGTGTCTCTAGGCGTCGTGAATTTTTTACCATCAGGAAATCCGTCTGCTTGTTTGCCTTCCATTATCATAAAAAAGATAACTGACAAACAAACATACAGACTTTTCACAATTACAGTATGGATGTCAGAGGCACAGATTATCTACCCTTATCTATCTAATCTAACTACGAAACTATGTTTACGAAACGAAATTGAGGACTATCTCCATTACATGCATCGGTGCTTGTATAAATTACGAGTGCAGCCCTTATACGCGCCCTAGATGACTTGCAGTTATGCACTTTTTAGGATAGTCCGGCGTGGGGATGTCAACGACATTGTTTTTACAAGCAATGTATATAAATTAACTTTTAAGCAATTTGATGTGTGAGTTTTGGACTAAACATAACAAACACTCATATTTCGAATACAGTAAGAAAATATAAAAATTGTACACAGCTATAAACCAAATTTAATATTTATATTCTGTCATCTCAATACACAAACATTTGAAAATGTTTGTCGATTTCCCTGGGATTTCAAAATCTAATCATAATTTAGTGTAAGTGGGACCCGCTTTTCTTTCTAGATCAGAATTTTTAAAATAGGTATCCAAATGACAGCGACTTCGAATAAAATATATGGAACGTATGACCTTCATTTTAGAAGTCAGTTTCGTTACAATAGAAGCTACAAGTTGTTGACGTATAACTGGATGCCAAACTTATTTCATATGATGCAGAAGTGATATATTTATTTCATGTATAGTATATTAATTTAAATTATTTTTTGACGTATTTGGGTTTACGTGATCCTTGTTTATTTAGATAGTCTCTACCTTAACTATGTAGTTTTTAAAACACAATGAAATTCAGATACCCCAAATTATTCATTAGTAATGAAGTTTTCTAATAGTAAAAACAATTCAAATCGGTTGAGTAGTTTCAAAAGTTACTTTCTACAAACTCACATTATCAAAAACAATATTTTCATTACAATAGAGCATCAGACACTGAACTATCCTTTAAATTGATGCTCACACTAAAGGCCACATTTGTACTTTAATTGTTGCGCAGTATCGGAAACATTCATCTATTGTTTGTTTTGTGTGTTTTATATATAAGCTATTTCGTGACAGAGCAGTGTATTTAAATAGTAAATGCTATTACAAGCATAAAAGACTGTTTTATCCGCTACTTACATATTCGCTGATTGTTTATAAGCAATTATGCTTAAAACTATCATATTAATATTGTAAATGCGAAAGTTTGTCTGTTCGTTTATTTGCTTGTTACTCCTCTACGAAAAACTGCTGAACTCATTTTCATGAAATTCGTTACACACCTATAGGATAACTTGGATTAACAAAAAGGATAGTTTTGTTGTGTTAGACACTTATCTGTTGTATGTAGACAACGTTACGAAAGACGGGCGAAAAAAGGTCTCTATGTATTGGACATAAGAACTTATTGCGACGCATTATAGCAATATTATTCCAATAATACAATGCAAATGGGTAACACTACAACAAAATCGTAGTTTGTTACAGATAGTCCAATAATTTACATCCTATGTGTTTCCATCCTGTGTGAGTGCGTGTATGTGTGTGTGGGTGTGTGTGATTGTGTGTGTTTTGCAGTCGTGTATTTATGTATGGTCATGTATGCGGATTTTTTTAGTGCTGGCCTGACCGAAATGGTGTTAAGCTGCATTACATGTAGGTTTTGTCAAAAGCTATTTTTTTAAAGTATCTTCACGCCCATATCCCCGAAGAGGTAGGCAGAGGCACAAACAGGGCACCAACAACTAGCCGAAGACACTCAGTCCCACAATGTGATAGGTGGCAAGCCTATTGCCAACCGGGCACATTTCCAATCTCGACCAACATGTTTTTTATTAGAAAATTGGAAAAATCCAATTTTCTTTTTGTTAGCCGACCCAGGATTCGAACCCGGGACCTCATGCAGTCAAGTCCAACACCCCAACCGCTAGACCACAGAGGCGATAATTTTTAATAGCTCGATAAGAAATTGACTTTCACAACACTATTTAAAATATCGTAAGCTACATCAAAAACTAACTTAACACGTCGTAGTAAGGAAGTTAATAAGTCCACATTTTGCACTCAATGAACATTTCACCGAGCGTATAATAGGCTTGTATTTATTTTCAGTATGCTTCATATTATAAACTAACTGGGTTTTCAACAGACTTTTAAACAGTAGGTGATCCTTTAGTTGTGGGTTCTATTTTGTATACTTCATTACCTCAAAACTCTACCAATTGTGATATTTGTTGTTAACTTTGACAGCGAACTATTTCCTGCCGTATTAAATTTCATCATGGTCAATCAAGTGATCTTTGAGTTTTATATTTATTTTTCGTTAATATCTAGGTGGTAGAGTTTCGCAGTGACTCACCCGGATTGATACCACCGCCTTACCTATTCCTGCCGCCATAACGTCATGACGTGTTCTGGTTCGGAGGGTAAGGTAGCCGGTAAACTTAATTTTGCTCGAAGCCTAACATCAAGGCCTCTGGTTGGCGACGCACCATTACCACCTTTGGTGTCTCTAGGCGGCGGGAATTTCTTACCATCAGGAAATCCGTCTGCTTGTTTGCCTTCCAATGTCATAAAACAAAATTAAGTAAGTAAGTATATCTATATATATCGTAAGAGACGAGTATAGGCTAATTGGGTCATTACGAGTAAGGCTACTGTTGGTAGAGTCCTGTGCAGATACTTTCCAGCTACTGTTATTTATAGGGCACGATTATCTCTTTCCATCAGGAGGCCTTGTGCTTGTTTGCTATCTTATAAAAAAAAATACATTATATAATTGTTAACAAAAGGTGATTTATTGTTACTTATCTTTGGCCTTATATTTAGCTACCCGTTTTTACATACACATACATACATATCTTAACACCATGTCCCTTACGACCTAGGCAGAGAGTATACAGTGCCAAACCTTACGCTCCTGGCAGACCTTTCTAACTATTTCTACAATCATTACGCTTTTTATACAAACACGTCAGTTTTGAAGACTCTTGACTCCAGCCTCGGATAATATCCAAGCAATCTGATCGTGGAATCTTAACCTTGGTTTCCCCGTGTACCTATATCCATCCACAACAACTCAGCGTGAAGATATGTATGTATGTAACCTGAATAAAACACTAATTCTATTTGTGAACCATTCCATCCTATTCATACATTCCAGTCACGTTAATGAAGTAATTTCCAGAAGTTAAGAGAGTCTAGACTGGGTGTTGATTAAGTTTATGGTGCACCGTGCTAACCTGTACATGTGTGTTTAGTTAAACACATAATGAACCTCAAAACTTCCTAGCCATGCCCTTAATTAAACAAGATCTGGCGGTTCCGTTGTTGGACTTGACTGCAAGAGGTCCCAGGTTCGAATCCCGGGTCGGGCAACAAACAGTAGTAATATAATAAAAAAAGTGTTGCTCGGGATTGGATATGTGCCCGGTTGGCGGTAGGCTTGCCACCTATCACATTGTGAGACTTAGTGTTTTCGGCTAGTCGTGGGTTGTGCCTCTGCCTACCTCTTCGGGGATATGGGCGTGAAGATACTTTTAACGTAAAAAGTATTTAACAGTTTTCACTTACTATTAAAATACTGTGAGCGCTGTACGGACAGAGTTAAAAAAAAACGACGAAACGCTTGAATAGAATGTTAAAAGTAACGCTTGGCTTTGTCAGTCGTGTCGGCCAGTAATTTGACTACATTACCTACGATTAACCAACAAATGCTTTTCTTTCTGCTATTTGAGTACCTTTACATGATCGCGGGTCCCCTAGTTGCACCTCTGCTTAATTCTTCGGAGATATGGGTGAGAAGTTCTTACTTTCATACTTACAAATTTCTTAGTTCTGTAGTTACAATATGGTAGCAGACAAACTAGTTAACTTGGTTCGGCGTTAATTTGGTGACATATCGACAGAAACTTCGCCTACTGGGTCCAATTATTTTTTACACATCCAAGAACCCATTAACATATACATACAAAATTTGAACAAAATTAGTTTATATGAATTTAAACTTAAATCGTGTAATTTATATTTTTTCAGATTAATATGCAGTACCAGCTGTTGCCCGCGAGGTTAATAGTCTCACAGGAATTTTTTTCGGGATGAAAACTATCCTATTTGTTAATCTAAGCTACACACTGTGTGTGACAGATTTCATGAAAAACAGTTCAGCAGTTTTTGCGTGAAGATGTAACAAACAAATATAGAAACTTTCGCATTTATAATATTAATAGGATACTCATGATATATTTTTATTTTGTTTGACGATATTTCAGTCTAGTTGCCTACACCGTGGTGCCGTGCTAAATATACAAAAAGTGCCGTAAAGTATAGGGACATAGTTAGTGTTGTGTTTTGCGATGTTGTACCCAGAAAGGATACTGACAAGGACGTAACAAAAATAAGAATTAGACGGAGAGTCGACAGGCTCATCTGTCAGTAGATCCTGTCGAAAGTTACAGTACCCTGCCGCGGTCCTGTAGTGACCACGGCCTATGTAACTAGACTGAAATATCGACAAATAAAAATACATTGTGAGTATACCGTTTATATAATTAAAAATGTTTAATCATTCCAGCCTTTCAGGAGATAGGTGAAAAATAACATATGCAGATACAGAAATAAATACACATACATTTCTCAAGACCAACTTCTTTGTTTAAAAACTTTTTAGTGCGCCATCTGTGATCTTTTATCGTTATCATTAATATATTTGCTTGTGTATGTTAAATGCATGGTAGTGTGGGTAATGTTTTATTTATTGATTTAATGTACTTTGTAAGCATTGTTATTAAAAAATATTAGCGTTCTGCACTTCTCTTACGCATAAACTATAAGTGTAATTTTATGCTCCTACGTCCGCGCAATTTTGATAAACAGGGGTCCAAAGTTTTGTCATCACGTATTAATATATAGATGGGACAGAAACATGGATATGTTAATCACTGACTTTATGGCAACAGGTAATCTAAACTCTACCAGATGGTAGAGTCATGACCAATACTGGGAAATAATGGTCATGATGTTAGTCTCGAAATGATGCTCGCATTTATATTCACATCCTTTCTGATATTATAAATGCGTAAATGTATCTGTTTTTTCATTACACTTTCACGGCTTATTCCCCGGACTGATTTGATATTTGTTAAGCATATAGCTAAAGATCCAACTTAAAACATTAGCTACTTTTTTCAAAAATGAAACCCCCTAAAGGATTAAAGTGTGTATACATTGTACTACGCTGACAAAGTCGCAGGTAAGCAGCTAGTATTAAAAAAAAAAGAATCTACAAGTTTATGCAAAGCCAGGTAAAGTTGTAAAAACCGCAAGGTTGGCAAGGTTGGCATTCCAAAAAAATACACGTTTATATTCCCGAAGAGGTAGGTAGATTCACAACCAGGGCACCCACGACTAGCTAAAGACACTAAATCCTACAATGTGAAAGGCGTCAAACCTATCGCCAACCAAGCACATATCCAATCCCAAGCAACGTTATTTTGATTAGAAAATTGAAAATACTCATTTTCTATTTTTAATATATTTTTATTTCTCTCGAAATGGACTGAATAAGTTTTCCGGTCCAACAAGTGTAAGTTTTAACATAAGCACTTTTGATAGGGGCGCCGCGCCGCCCTCCAACTTAAGATACAATATCAAATGGGGTGATTCTGCAATCTAAGTGAACAAAATTAAATTTTGGTAATATTCGTTTAAATATAAAATATTCTATGCTAAGTTTTGACAATTGTTAATTTCATCACCTTCATCTTATCAATATTTTTATATTTATGTACGTAATAGTATTTTATTAGAGTGTAATTATTAAATTTTAACCTCCTATGGAAGAGTTGGATGCGTGTTTGTGTCAGTTACTGTGTTTAACATCAAAACTCCAAAACGAATAAATCAATTTCCCTGCTGAATTAAAGTTATAATTATTGAAAGTTGGGAACGAGAGTTAGAAATATTGAAAATTTGAAATTGTATGATTATTATTTATGTTATTTTGTGTTTGTATGTAGTTCTTATTTCGTCACAGGAAAATTAATGAACCAAATTGATAAAGCATTCAAAAATTTTTATTAAAAACTATTTCGTTTTAACTTAAATTCATCAACATAGGTTAATAAAAAATCTTCGAACAAAATAAACTTGCTGTTGCTTACAGAAAAAAAGCCATTAAATAAAATTAAAATAAATATGAAATCCGAAACCGGCGTGTTTGTATGAAAAGGAATGTGGTTGTGAAGAAAGCAAGACAGGTTTGTCAGGATCGTGAGGTCTGGCACTCGATACTCTCTGCCTACCCCATAAGGGACTTGGCGTGAAGATGTATGTATGAATATGAAAATATAAAATTTTTGTTTCTTAAGATGTTTGAAAGTGTGTTTTATAATCAAATAAACACGTAACACTTGAAATACTTGCAAAAATAATTATCATGGATAGGTTTTAATTCCAGAAATTAAACGAGTCTTTTTGTCTCGATTATTCAACTGAATATCAAACTTTAATATTAGAGTGAAGTTGCGTGCAAAATCTAGTTTGCAATAATTTATATATAGTAAAAGAACTCTTGTGTAGAATAACACTGCGGGTGTGGTGCGATCATAAATTGCTTGGGTTTGATTAAGGCGCTTGCAATGGGCATTTTCCCCTATAGTGCATCGGTGCATCGTCATATACAGGCTGCGTCAATTATACACTCTTCACTTAAATATTTGACACTCTAACTGACAACTGTAGCATTCGTTTGAAATGAATGACTGAAAGAAATTCGTTTTATAAATACGGTAAAATATTTGCGTTGCTTACCATATTAGCAAAAATATATTTTTTTCTTAAATCGTATGTAAATACTTTCTAGATCCAACTAGTATTAGATATTTTTACTTGCTATGAAACTACTTGTGAAAGTTATCACCTTCTTTTTATGGTGAATTAAATTGATTACTAATTACTATGATAAATCTAAATGACTGTTTTAGTAAAGCGAAACGAAATAGGGGTAGGGCACGTTATTGCTAAAGAGAAATATAATTAAACATTCGTAGTTTATTCATTAATAAAATTTATGCAAACCGGACATTGGGTGGCTTAAATTGTAGATTATAATCTACCGACGATTTTTTTAACAAAACCTAAAAGTTGGCTAAATGATATCAGTTCTCAAACATATAACTTTACCCTGTTGTATGTGTTTGGTCCGGGCTCCGTTGCAGAATAGACCATCTGCCTTCCTGTGCCAAGCAGCTCGTAAAAGGCGAGCATCGGCTTACCGTCACTAACATTGTGACATCTCACTAGGTGGTAGAGTTTCGCAGCGACTCACCAGGATTGGTACCACCGCCTTACCTATTACTGCCGCCATAACGTCATGCCATGTTTCGGTTCGGAGGATAAGGCAATCGGTAAACTTATTTTGCTCAAGACCTAACATCCCGTCTTTATGTTGGCAACGCACCATTACCACCTTTGATGTCTCTAGGCGACGTGAATTTCTTACCATCAGTAAATCCGTTTGCTTGTTTGTCTTCCAGTATCATAAAAAAAATACTTGAAAAGCGACGCTAAAAATCACGAAGCAAATCTGCACTTCGAAATAATAGCCTGATGATTTTAATAACAGCCTGTATCTATGTCCACATTGCCATCTACTTTCGGGATTACTATTGTAAGAAGGGGATCATTTATTTCTTTTCTAATATGAGATTATTCTAAAACTTTAGACGTAGAGATCTAAAATACGAGAAGCTTAAAGTTTAATAGTTTTATGATAAAAGAAATTAAAATCTGTGAAATGAATGGAATAAAATTACGATTTGGCTAAGTTGAGAGTTCTTATGCGTACTTTAAAAGCATTAAAGCTTTTGCGACTTTTATGTCGAAACTACAAAATGTACATTAAAATTTTAGTTGATGATATGATAAATGATATTCAGTTTCTTACACTTAAATGTTTTTCAAGTCCGCAGATTGTAAATTATTTATTATTACCTTTAAATTTATTACTGTACTCAAATCTATCAATTAATTTTAAATTTGTTAAAGATATACAAATTTATCTATTCCCCAATTTAAAAAAATGACGGCTTGCACTCCGGGAGTGCTGGCAGAAGTGAAAACTTAAATATTATCGCTGTGCATTTTCGATATTTTGGAATGGTTAGGGAATAATTTTGCACGAATTGCTTTAATTATCCTTTTTAAAGTACCTACTATAATTTATGTGATAGAATACACAAACATGACAACACGAACATTCGCGCAATCGCCCTGCGCCGTCTTACGGATTTTCAATCAGGTCACGTGCACTGACGCGAGTTTTAACCCATTCCAAAAAAGCGCTCAACGCCGCTAAAGAAGTTTTCACTTCAAAAATATGTGTTTGTATTACAGTAATCAACAAATCAAATAAAGAGTTTCCCAAACCTGCGTACCGATACCTGTCCCTGGCGGGAATCGAACCCGATACTCACGGATGATCGGTTACGTTAGACAAAGATAATTCTCTAAATACAGCCGTTAGTTTAGAGCCTTAAGTTTTTTGCGTGACTACTTATAAATTTGTATATTGTATAGTTAAATCACTATCAGTTTATTTAAAATCGGTTAAGAACAAAGTTTGAGCATCGCTATTTGATCGTGTGAATAATCGCAATGAGAAATGTCGGGATTTGATAAAAGAATCCGGGAATTGTAGAGGGCGGTGACGTCATCGATAACACCTACCACGAAGTGCTTTAATAAAATATATTTATACTTAAGGCTTGTTTTAAGTTCATTTATTTGTTGACAAGAAGTGATATATTTAATATAAAGACCCGAAAGTCTAGTAAGAATTTTAATTATTCACGTTGAGGCAGGTAAAAATAAGGATATATTAACAGAATTGCTTAAATTAAGTATGTTAAACTAGTCGGACCCGTGTCCACTTAGTTGGGTAAAAAGCATCACATTTATCACAAATTATTCGTTCTACCATAAAATATGAAAATATAGCCTATTAATAGTGTTGCTTTGTAAAAAATCCATGTTCGGATGACTATTACCGTAGATTAACTCCTGCAAACGTATAAAAACTTGTTACGCTCGCTGACCGCATTCGTAACAGTGAGATCCGAGAAAGAGTGGGATTGAAATAAAATGTTGGTGTTAAAATGCGAAATTCTCCGCTGGTACATATCCTATGTAAAAAGAATGACAGAAGAAAGATTGGTTGACATTCCACGATCAAATCGCTAGGGTGTTAGCCGAAGGTGGTGCAAAGAGTCTCCGAAACCGGCGTGTTTGTATGAAAAGAGTAAAGAATGTGGAAGAAGCAAGGCAGCTTTGGCTTTTGGTTTGGCTCTCTATACTCTCTCCCTGCCCGTAAGGGACTTGGCGTGAAGTTAAACATGTATACGTGCTTGTTTGTATGTATGTATGTATGTACAGAGCGAGTGTTAAAATAAAAATAACTTGAGAGAAACGAAAGTTATGGTCATTAAAAATGTGAGTTTTATCTGTAAGGATGACCATTTAGTAGGTGCCTACTCAGAACTGTGTATCTATAGGAGATAACTACCCACGTCAATGGTAAAAGAAAGGAATTAAAATTTTGCCACTGGTTTTAAACTCTCAGCAGCTCAAATGGTTAGAGCATTCGTCGGTTTCAGACGAAAAGGTACAGGTTCAAATCCTGCATAGGGCGAAATTTTTTCTTTCTTTTAAATATGTAAAAATATGTATATATATATCGATTGTAGCTAACTTTAGTATAGTTATCATTAGGCAATGTATGTCGCAGTGCAGTCCATGTTTCTACGAGTGACACACAGCACTGTCACGTTGCAACTTGCCCGTGATTTAGGGCGTCGCGCCGCGGTACGAGGGTTTAACTTTCGTCTGCTAATTGCTACAAACAACCCGACATTCGACTACAGTTGTTATTGGCTTTGTATAAATCATTTCCGCAAATATTGCATAATTCTGTGCTTGTCCCAACGTTATTGTATGGATACGAGAGTTGGATATGTCAGAAAGAATATGAAAGTAGGATAAATGCGGTCGAAATGAAAGCACTACGGAAAATATGTGGTGTAACGCTCACTGACCGCATTCGTAACAGTGAAATCTGAGTGAGGGAGAAAGAGAAAGGTATTATACACTACTCGCCTGTGTATACCACGGTCGCACCTGCACAAGTCTCATTTAACGGTTTATTCTACGGTTTTTATTACGGTTTTTACTATTACTATTTATATTGAAGAGGTCCGGCTCGGTGAAAAGAAAAAACTTGATGGTAAGAAATTCATGCCGCCTAGAGACATCAAAGGTAGTAATGCTGCGTTACAAACCTAAGGCCTGGACATTAGCTGGTAAACTTAGTTGAGGCATTAGTAAGTTTACCGACCACCTTATCCCCCGAACTGGAACACGTCAACGGTAAGTTCTATCGTTATAGCGACAGAAATGGATAAGGCGATGGTACCAAACCAAACCGCTGCGAATCTCAACCACGTAATCAGATGTCACGGTGTTAGAGACGGTAAGCGTATGCTCGCCTTTTACAAGTCGCCTGGCAGGAAGGCAGATGGTCTATTCTGCAAAGGAGCCCGGACCAAACCCAGGAAAAAAAATGAGTTGGTAGCTTATTATCTTTATTAGCGCTAAACTCAAGAACAGCTCGATTAATTGGGATATTTTTTAAGAAATGTTCTTTAAAATTCAAGGCAGACTTTCAAGAAGAGAAAACGAATAATTGCAATGCAAAAAGGAAATATTTTTCCTAATTAAAAATTGTTATTATTTGTTTCGGTGGTTCGAAGTCCGCTACTATAAGTGACTAGTGTAGTGCAATTGAATATTAAAATGAATTCGTTTATTAATTAAAAATGTTAACAAACTAGCGCTGGGATCGTGTGCCTTTAGGTAATTTTTTATAGCCTTGAAAATGGAAATGATAATAACAAGCACCGATATTATTCCAGCAAAACATGTATACGATACGTTTCAGGGCTATACCACATAGTCTGATAATTCTGATAGCTTTGGTGGAATATTTCAGTAATCGCGAAGGGAAAGCGATGCCATATTCAAATACAACATTCTACATAGTTAAACATTTACTTGTTATGATACAGCTTATTTTTTACAGCCTAATTTTCGATATTAAATAAAATTGTCAGACTCCGGGAGCAAGATTCCGGGTATGCAGGGCAACTCGCCGAGGAATATTTAGATAGGTAACTATATTGTTGACGCCAGAAATTATTTCGTATTCTTTTTGAAATTTTACACTGTACCTAAATAAAACAATGGTACTTATCGATAATACCGGCTTCAGTTTGACTTTGGAAAAAACTTTGATATGTCTTATATTCAAAAATAATAATTTATTAGTGGTTCCTTGATGTTAATGTATCAAATTTAAGCTTTGATTATTATTCATAATTTTTGTAGTAACTGAGCACTATCACATTTCGTATTGAACTGCCATCTCTTAGCAATAAAAGTAATCATAATGAAGTATGACATATGGTTCGCTTTTATTGCCGCTACTCGATACTAGATGGCTTTAAACATTATCGTTAATATTTCCTCTATGTAGATTTCTTTGCAAAAATATGTTAGTGAATAAAAATTTGTTACTGAAAACAAACCATATAAATCATAACTTAGCGCAGTTCAACATTTTTAGCACACCAACAATAAATTTACGATAATAACCTCATGTCACTACTTTCTAAATATCCAGGAAATATTTAATGTGTTAAAAGTCAATTTAGTAGTTTTTAATTTTCCGCTTACAACAAATGTTGCATTTTGTTATTGCAGCCTGATAGCAAGAAAGAAAGAATGTTGTGTTTCCTTATAACTTTCTTTTAATTTTTTTTTGTAAACAAATATCAAAAAATATTTCTAAAACAGCATAAAACAAATCTTTACTCTTACTTCATGGATTACTTGGGATTGATCTAAAGTTTTAATGTAACTTACATTCTAAATCAAAAAGGAAACAATACTTACTAAAAACTCTTAAAACACATAGATTTAAATTTACCTATCGACGACTTAAAAAATACTTACTTAATACCTATTTTAAGATAAACAAATACCTACTCGAAGATGTTATGGCTTAAGTGTTGTAGTATTGCGATTATTATTATCAGAAACATATTCGTAACATCCTGTTATGCCCAGTCCTAAGTTTTCATAACACATCCAATGTCTACACAACAGACCTCCAATTTCGGCGACTTTATGAAAGTAGCTACATTTCGGCAATATGCGTGTTTTTAACCAACTTCAAAAAGGAGGAGGTTCTCAGTTAGAATGTAAGGTTTTTTTGTATGTTTGATATATATGATTTTGATGATTTTTTTTTGGAGATAGGTTATATGGTTGCCAGGTTGCAATATTAGTTTTATTATGATTCGTTTTGTGGTTTTTAAGTTATATTTTATGGACCAATGATGAGGTCGTCATGATAAGTGAGAAAATTTATGCCGTATGAAGTGACAATATTTATGCATGACCATTTTGGAACATATTGCTGTTATTTGAAAAAAAAAATCAAATCGGGACTTAGTACCAAAAGAAATGGTTCGAGTGGATTTTTGCAGTTTTCCTGCTATTTATTATTAAAGATTAAAACATGTGAAGATTTCATTTGTGAGGACATAAAAAACATATACCGAATTTAATTTAAAAAAAGCATTACTACACTATTTATTTCTTTTCTTAATTTTATCGCCTCTACGGTATTGTAGTCCAGGTGTAGAATTGACTTCATGAGGTCCCCGGTTTGATTCCCGGATCAGGCAACACAAAAAAAATGCGGTTTTTCCAATTTTCTAATTAAAAAAATGTTGCTGGGGATTGGATGTGTGCCCGGTTGGCAATAGGTTTGCCATCTATCACATTTTGGGACTTGGTGTCTTCGGCTAGATGTGGGTGCTCTGAATGTGCCTCGGGGATATGGGCGTGAAGATACTTTGTTTTATCCAGTAGTTTATGATACTAATTTTTAAAAATACAAATCTTTTCTATTGATAATATTAGTGAAGGTTTAACGAAATACGAAATTACGAAAAACACGGCTTATTCCATTGTAAAAATACTTAAGCCCAAATCACGTCAAAAATGTTTTTGTCCTCGACAAAATAACAATAGGCTCTGGAGCGCCATAACAGGAGTTTATCTTTTGGAAAATTTAAATACGGATTAGGGTGCTCTACCGAAATGTATGTAAAATGCGTTAATACAGTAGCTCCTGAAATTGGAAACACTTCAAAAATAAGGTTTTAATAAGAAACAGTTTACTTAGCTAACATAAGATTAATATATACTTTTACTGTTGTGGAAAGTTTCCTTATAAGTATAAAATACCTGTAAATACCAAGAACTCTCGCACTTCTAAACTGTTGCTTCATGAATTTCAATTTATTTAATTATATACTTAACTATACATATATTACTTTACTTACAAATGACTTGACGACCCCATCGATAGCGCTTACTTACAAACTACCCCGTGTTGGTCCGGGCTCCTTTGTAGAATAGACCATCTGCCTTCCTCGCCAGGCAGCTCGTAAAAGGTGAACATAGGCTTACCATCACTAACACCGTGACATCCGACTAGGTGGTAGAGTTTGGCAGCGACTATCCCGGATTGGTACCACCGAATTACCTATTCCTGCCGCCATAACGTCGATGTATTCCGGTTCGGAGGGTAAGGTTAGCCAGCTAACATCCCGACCTCAGGTTGACAACGCACCATTACCACATTAGGTGTCTCTAGGCGGCGTGAATTTCTTACCAACCGTCTTCAAAATCCGTCTGCTTGTTTGCCTTCATATAACATAAAAAAACAGTGTTGGGATGAGGCGACCCCATTGTTTATATTTGCAAACTAATGTTGAAACGGAGCGACCCAGTTGTTAGTGTTTGTTTGTATATTTCTGTTTAGGATGAAACGACCCAGTTTTTATTTAGTATTGAGCTGGATTGTTTTTCTAACGTAATTGGTTATTAATAAGTGGTAGTTGTACGGTAGGTAACCAGTATCGGTATAATTGCCTATTTCCTAAGTTATTCCTGTTTTAATATCAGTACTTGATTTTATTATGTTATGTTTCAATTGTAGTCCAATCCAGTGACATTTTTTTTTTGAAAACATGGTGCTTATTGCATTTAAAAAGTCTTTTTTTACATTGATAATTACACTTTTGGACTCAGGAAAAAGTATTTTTTTACATTGATAGTTATACTTTTGGACTCAGGAAAAAAAATGTGTTTTTTCTCCTTAGGAATCATTGCGACATTTCGCTTAGGCGACGATTTAGACATGCATAAGTGCATTACACTCGAGTGATTCACCCAAACATTTTTTTTTGCGGAGGTCAAAAGTGCAATATATATAATTTCTTAGTTGACTTGTGTTTTTTCTTATCAGGACAGTAATGTGGTAATGCCTACTAGGCAGATATCTTTTAGTAGCATGTATAACGACAAAGTACTTTAGTCACAGGAATAAGACAATAGCAAGCACTTACTAATATAAACAACATCGAGAAAAAAAGTTAGTTAAAAACTACACCACCTTGCTACAAAAAATAAATGCTTGTTTAAATAAACACAATCTAAAGTTGACCAATAACATGCTAGACGTGGATGACATAGCAGCATTTTATTGGTTGAGAATTAAACTTTAGACAGCGTTTAATAAAAACCCGTGTTCTACGAGTGTTTAAACTTTGTTGTGGTAAGACAGACGGTGTTTGTACCAAGTCCAGGTATCTTTGTCATCGCCTTTTTAGGACAACCTGACTAACCTGCCCACCTGAATTACAGCCGTAGTGTATACTCAGCCAATATACACACTTGGCGATAATAAAATCACCTAGGAATCATAAAAGCTTCCTCAAAAAAAGAGTCATCAAAATTGTTCCTTCTTGCCTACTAATCGCGTAAAAAACATACATTTCGATTGAGGACCTCCTCCTTTTCGGAGTCGGTTAAAATAGCCATCGTCGTACTCGATAAGAAAGAAAACAAAATTTCAACGGATTCATTGAATCCTCGGTAGCTCGAATAGCTAGAGCGTTCGTCAGCGAGAGACGATAGATAATACTATGTAATATTACTAAGTATTATTAAGTGTCCATGTATGCTAAAATACGCAGCAATATAATGTTTTTTTCATACAAAGCAATAATGAATCTTGGTGACAAAAATACACAAGATTAACATTAATATGCTTTATAAGACTAGTGTTTCCAAAACACGATTCATTTCACTTTGCTCGATAGAAAAAAATCCAAAAGTTAACCCTTTTTTGAAAGCAAAACCCAACTGTCTAATTCAATTATGAAAATATCGACACCAGATTTAACATAAATATAGATTAGTACTATACCTAAAAGATAAGTATTTCAGTTTTGAAGTTATACTTCTTTTGGCGCGATTGGGAAAAATGATGAGAGTGAATTTTTACGCTGCGCGCGCACACCGACAGATAAATGTGACAGTCAAAAGCAACACTCTGAAGTTAGTAGCGAACCTTTTTATTTTTAATTATATTTTATGATTTTTAATTATTGTTGCATGCTATTTATGTATGTGTGCGTTGTGTAATTACGAGTATTTGGTATTTTTGGATTGTTACGCCAAAGAAGTATAACTTCTTACGTGCGTACAAGAGTGCACACTCTTTTTTTATACTTCTTTTCAAATTACTTTTATAGTGTCAAAAATAGTGATTTGTCGCTTACGATATAAAATAGTAGTGATTTATCGCCTCTGTGGTCCAGCGGTCCGGGTGTTGGACTTGACTGCATGAGGTCCCGGGCCAACAAAAAGAAAATCGGATTTTTCCAATTTTCTAATAAAAAAAAAGGTGGTCGGGATTGGAAATGTGCCCGGTTGGCGATAGGCTTACCACCTATCACATTGTGGGACTTAGTGTCTTCGGCTAGTCGTGGGTGCCCTGGTTGTGCTTCTGCCTATCTCTTCGGGGATATGGGCGTGAAGATAATTTTGTCGCTTAAGACGTTTACTTTAGAGCGCAATATTTCATAGTAATCATGGAACGGGGGAGTGCGGCGATTGGCTCTTCTGGCAGACTAAGTATTAGGCCCTAAACATAGCCGCTTTCCGCTGTCTATATGTATACTTAGATTTTTAAAATAACATGGTGGATTTTTATACGATGTTTTAATAGAAAACTACTAATAAACTCGGGCTGATCACTCTGCTTGACCTAAAATAGCTTGGTGAAGTTGTAAAAACCTCGCGGTTAGCAACATATTAGCCAATTCGAAAAAAAAACTAATAAATGCTTAAGTTTGTATCTTTGTTTGTTTGAAACTCCTTCACGTATAAACTGCTGAAGCGATTTTCATGAAATTTGGCAAACACATCGAGGGTTACTTGGTTTAACATATGCAATAGTTTTCATCCCGAAGAAATTCCTGACCATTCCATTCCATTCCATTTCCGGACCATTAACCATTCGGGCAACGCCGCTGGCAACAGCTAGTAATAACAAAGGTTTGTCCAATATACCTAGTTGGGTATGTGAATTACTACCACTTGAATCTGATATTTTCATACAACTTCAACCACTGCGTACTGTGGACAACTAATTTAAAAAATAGCAAAATCATAACAAATATTTATATATTTTATTTAAATATATAAGTTACTTAACAAATTAAAGAATTTGCAATTCAAAATAAAATGTTTTCCTAACATAGACATGCTTTGGAAAAACCTACAAAGGTTGAAATGTACACAGGAGTATGGAGCGGAAAATTCGATTTTCTGGGCAGCGCCTCCTTAATGTGCTGTGGTCCACATTAGGCCCTACCCTTGCGACGGAAACAGTTCGTTAATCAAATTCACTAACCCAATCTCCGTCAATACAGATAGCGGGACAATATATTACTGCGGACCTTGATAGGCCACATCTAATTAACTATTGATGACATTTCTCATGATATTTTACTATTTTTTCTAAAACGATTAGTTACATAGCAATTTTGAGTAATTATTAAGGTATATTATATATTCCTTAAAATTGTGTATTTTGTATTGTTATCGCCTCTGTGGCCTAGAGGTCCAGCGTCCGGGTTGACTTCTTAAGGTCCTAGGTTAGAAAAAAAAAGAAAATGTGCATTTTCAATTTTCTAATAAAAATAAAGTTGCCCGGGATAGGATATGTGTCCGGTTGGCGATAGGCTTGCCACCTATCACTTTGTGGGACTTACTAGTCGTGGGTGCCCTGGTTGTGCTTTTGCCTACCCTTTTGTGGATATGAGCGTGAAGGTATATTTTATAATTCGAAAAATGGTATATTTTGGGTTTTTGGCATGGCAGAGCAGGAATAACTTCATATACTGAGTACAAAAAAAAGAAAAAAACTTCTCTGATTGAATCTAAAACTTAAAGTATCTTCACGTCCATATCCCGAAGAGGTAGGCAGAGGCACAACTAGGGCACCCACGACTAGCCGAAGACACTAAGTCCCACAATGTGATAAGTGGCAAGCCTAATGCCAACCGGGCACATTTCAATCCCGACCATAATTTTTTTATTTTTTTAATAGAAAATTGGAAAAATACAATTTTCTTTTTGTTAGCCGACCCGGGATTCGAACCCGGGACCTCATGCAGTCAAGTCCAACACCCGGACTGCTAGGCCACAGTGTCTAAAACTTAAGTGTTAATTACATAAAAAACTAAAAAATAAGTGTTTTCAAGTAGCTTCTTGTGTTACCCCCGTTTTAGTCCGAGCCCTCTGTGTAGAATAGGCCACCTGCCGTCTTTCCTGGTAGCTGGTAAGAGGCGAGCTTTGGTCTTTACACTCATTACCGACTAGACCAATGGTAGAATGCAGTGCAGTAACTTGCTCGGACATAGGACAGCGACGCACCCACAACGTTTATGGTGTATATAGGCTGCGGTTATCTCTTTCCAATAGGGGAGCCGCGTGCTTCTTCGCTGAATTTTATCGTAGACATTGTAATCATCGCTTTGAGTTTTTTTTTGTTTTTTAGCGTGCACTAAAGACTAAAGTAGTGTTTATGGTTACTGAAATCTAACTTCTGAGAAGAGGCTGAAATATTTTCAATGAGATTTTTCAGGAAATCTCATGCTTTGTAGGAAGTCAGTCGTAATAAGAAAAACTAAAAAGTTGTAATTCATTTGTCATCAGTTTACTAGATATTGTAATTATCTAATTCTACAGAAATAAGATTCTTCGAAAAAAAGACCTTTAAAGATTGACCTTGTATTTTAATAATCAGAACTTTCGGTAATCTTCAGAACTACTAGGCAGTTTTAAAAATTCTTTTGGCTTTGGCCTACTATGTGAGTACCATGAGTCATATGTATGATGGTAGGAGCAAACTTTCACGCTGAAACATGTAGCAAAATGGCAGATAGGTACTTGTTGCCGGCGAGTTTTTTTGCCGTTCCTTATCTTGACTGGCTAGGATTGGAAACGGTGATAATGTAAGGAAGATTTATTTAAAATAAATTTATCGTCAAAATTGTTTTTGTTAAAATATATCAATTTGTTATACATAGATACTTACTAGTTACTATAGTAGGGGAGCCCAAGAGGGGATTTTTGGACTAACTCAGGCACGTCAGATTAAGATATGGGAGATACCCTGTACCATTGTTGAACACCTCCGTTATGTATCAAATCTCTACATAGAGACGCGTATGTAGGGTTGTCTGTCTAATTTTTTTTGGCTTGAAAATATACTCGAGCGTGTCAGATTAAAGTACAGCGGGCTTATTGTATGCCACTAAGTCCATGTTTGAATTTTCTAATGATTTGGACAAGGCGTACGGGAGTAGGAGGTTCAGAAACTTTTAAAAACAAAGTCATATGTGTTAATTGTCAATTACAGCAATCTGTCTGATTGACATATTTCTGTCATCGGAGACACATTAGGCATATATATTATTAATATCTGATTAGTTCGGCTATGATCAAGTGACTGAAATTGCTATTTTAGCTTCTAGACACTTAACGCACCGCTAAAAAGAAAAACCTTACATGACCTTTTTTACTCTCCACTATTTAATCGACAAAGTGCAATGGGTCCTAATGACGCTGGAGTTACTACACATTTCGCATCGCGGGCTCCCCTACTACTAAGATGTACTAGTGATCTTTTAGTGGTTGAAATTCGCCCATAATAAATTATAATTACTCATAAGTTATTCAATATGAATTATCTATATATTAATACGTGATGCCAATACTTTGGATCCATTTTTACGAAAATTGCGCGGAAGGAGGTGCATAAAATTTTGGCACACTTATAGTTTATGTGTTGGAGAAGTGCAACCCGATAATATTTTTCAATAATAAGATAGATTCCGCACTACGTATGATCCATATCCGATCCGAACCCGTGAAAATATGGTCCGTAGCAGCCCTAGAACTATTTCTATGGTAATTCACGCACTAGATCCGATATCCGTCATTCGATTTGTTTCCGTCATTCTAGAATCTCTATTCCGGAGAAGATTTTGTAATAGAAAAGAAGTTGTAGTAAAATAATTCTAATAATTAATAACCAAATATAATTAAAGATATGGTTGCCGAGGAGTTTGTTTCGACGTTTCTTCTCCTGTCTGGCTAGGTTTGAAAAAGGTGGTAGTTTACGGTAGATAGGGTTAAATTTAATTATAGTTTTGAAATGTTTGGTAATAAATAATAAAACCAGTTATAAATATAAATAATATGCTTAAAGGTCTTTTTAACCTTTATATGTAATTAAATAATGTTTTATATAAATATTAAAATATTTGCACACCAACATATGGTAGAACAAGTTGATATACTTAAATTTTTTTTTGACATCTCCTTAACACACATATTCCGTAAATAAATAAATTTTACTTTCATTTTCATTTTTTATTTCATGGTCAACGACGCGAACACTGTGGCTCCGTATAAAATGGCGTAATTTTTTCCGAGTTTACACGGGTTTGGATCGGGCTAGTGCGTAAGCGATACCCGTCTTTAGTCCGAGTTTTCTAGACCAATATTTTCACGGGTTCGGGTCGGATTCGGATCGGGTGTAGTACGGAATCTCCTTAATGCTTATAAAGTACATTAAATCAATAAAAAAACATTACCCACACTACAATGCATTTAAAAGATCACAGATGAAGCACTAACTATTTATAAAGTTAAGTAGTTGGTCTTGAGAAATGAAGATGGCGTTCTTATCAAAAAAATATAAAAATTTACTATAGTCGAATTTCGACCTGCTTTGTTTCCGAACATTATGTACATAGTTTGAGTGCCATCTGTGATCTTTTATCTTTATCAATATTTTGTTTGTGTGTATCAAATGCATGGTAGTATGAGTGATGTCTTGTTTCTTTATTTAATGCACTATACAAGCATTATTATTGAAAAATATTAGCACTCTGCACTTCTCCTGCACATAAACTTTATGCTGTGTCAAATTTTATGCTCCGTATCCGTTACGTCCGTGCAATTTTCGCAAAAAGGAAAGTTTTTGCTTCACGTATTAATATTATGATGTAAAGAATTAATTTCTATAAATATTAATCAAATATTTGCACACAACAAAGCGGAAATATTGGTATTTTGAAATGTATTTGTTACAAATTAATACACATATTCCGTAAATAAACAAATTTCATTTCAGTTTATTTCATGCAAAAGTAAAATAAAAACACCTCATGTATAAGATATCTCGACCAGAAGTAGACGCACAATTATAGTAGAACCTCTGAATATATTACTTTACGCCAATTTTCGTCGTTTAAAATAAGACATAGCAATTTAAAACCATAACAATTCGAACTAAGAGTCATTTTACAATGAGCTAATATTTCAGGATGCTGAAACTGCAGGGTCTTCAGGGTGATCCGCAAAAGCGATTAGATATTTAGTTTTTGGATTTTGTTCCTAAAATAAACCACGTTAAGGTTGTTATTTAAATGCAACGGAATTTTCAGGGGTGAAATATTTTTTTGGGACTGGGCCATAAAGAAACATTAACCCAACGGTAGCGGTGCGTTTACCTTTATTAATACCCTACAGAGCTCTTTACTTAGATACAATGTTTTTTTTTTCTAAAATTAGGTTCTAATAAATCTCAACATGCGCCATAACGTCATGTTCATTACCGTACAATGTTGGATTAGGCCGTACTTTTAGGAGCCTCACTCTTGTAGGCCTTATTCTGTATTTTTTTTATGATACTGGAAGGCAAACAAGCTGACGGATTTCCTGATGGCAAGAAGTTCACGTCGCCTAGATACACCAAAGGTGGTAATGATGCATTGCCAATCTGAAGCCGGGGTGTTAGGCCTCGAACAAAAGTAAGCTTATCGGCTATATTACCCTCCGAACCGGAACACGTCAATGGCAAGCATTGGACGTTATGGCTGCAGGAATAGGTAAGGCGGTGGTAGCAATCCGGGCGAGGGCGAGAGAGCAGGATGTCACGGTGTTAGTGACGTTAATCCTATGCTCGCCTTTTAAGAGTTGCCTGGTAGAAAGACAGATGGTCTATTCTTCAAAGGAGCCCGGACCAACACGGGGTAAACCCCGGGGGGGGTAACGGGGTACTGCTAACGTCTTTTTCTGTATTTTTGTTATCAGCCTCACTTTTGTTGTAGGCCTTATTTTAAATACTTAATTAATAATAAGAAAAAACTGTATTTACAATAGGCGGACACTATCAGTAAGCCTCAACTATCGATTACCAGAATAATTATTATTGTTACGAAAAATTAAACAAGAACATTGAAGGTATTGTACTTTTACTGACGTCGTATCTTGTCTGAAAAAGTAATTTAAATAAATTAATTAATAGGTGATTTCTTGATTTCTCTCCAAGGGAACTTCGGAAGTGCGATATTTTAAATAAGAAAGGAAATTTTGAAATAGGTTCAGAAATGCGAGGGACGTTCAGAAATACAAAAAAAAAGAAATTTTTCAATCATTCTGCAAACTTTAATAATTTTAATATTGTAGCAAAATGAAGCTAGATGTAAATATAGTTAATTTGTTACTAATTTTAAACCATATTTACATTCAGATTGTGTGTGTGTGTTTATATCACCCGCTTAAATCTTTACAAGGTTTTTGGTTATGGAGACAGCTGTATGTCATATTAATTTTCTAATATGTCAATAAATAAATAGTAATAAGTATAATAAATAAAAAGTTGAACGTATAACCTCCTTCTTCTTTCGAAGTCAACTAAAAAGGCTAGTTATCACAAGTGATAAAAAATCATTACAAAAATTAAAATAATCGTATTTGTAACTTGAATTACTATAATTCTTTTAAAAACTATAATAACAAAATAAATACATAGATATTTTTGAAAACGTTTCATAAACTATCCGTTTCTAAACATAGGACGTATATCGCACGACTGGTTTAAGATATCATTTGCCATATCCGCTTATCTGTGCGGAGGCTTTATTTCAAGATACCAAATTAAGTTGGGTGCGCGGTCATTTATCAGCCCACGACCCACATCGGGCCATATTGCGACGCATATGCCGCCAACAGCTACCCCTTAACGGCATAAAACGTTGCTTCCAAATTTTATCTTTGTTTTGCTTTTCGATTCTTTTTTTATGTAACTAAAACAAAAATAGTTTATTGGAACGAAGTTCCTTACGACAGACTTGGAGGAGATAGGGATTTTGCTGTGCGACCAAAACTAAAAAAATGTGATAGTAAAACCGTAAGAAAAATTCCGTGGAATAAAACCGTTAAATGAGATGAGTTCGAATGTGATTCTACATTAGCCGAATAAACTTCGTTCCTACCTGGTATCCCACGACACCACATCTTTTTTTGTTTGTTCGTTTGTTTAGGAGTTTAAAGATTTCAGAGTAAAACATAATGAAAATTGAAGGTTTTATTTTTTAGATACGAAATTACTTTGTGTTAGCGGTCATTTATCAGCCCGCCACCCACATCAGACCACGTTGCGACGCATATGTCGCCAACAGTACCCCTTAACGGCATAAAACGTTAGAGTTTCCAACTTTTAATCTTTGTTTTATTTATCGATTCCATGTTTTATGTAACCAAAATCTAAATATCTGTTTTGATTGTCAGTTACATAAAGAAACAAAACAAACATAAAAAGTTTAAAACAATGTTGAGATTTTGGGAAAACCGGAGTAAACATTATAAAAATCCAAGGCTTTATTTTCCGGATCCGGAATTACGTTGTGTTTGCTGTCATTTATTAGGACGTGCGCACATTGTAATCCGGTCAATTTAGACCTGAAAACGGTAATGAAAGAACAAAAATTCCGACAGAGCTAAATTTTGGTAAAGATCTTCATTATACTATAAAAATTAAAAATTTAAAAGTCTCCATTTGTCTTATAAGTGCTTCAGAAGTTAGTCAGGGTCAAAGGTCAAAATTTTAGGTTTTTTGAGTTTTTCTCAAAAACCGTAGATGTTTTCGAAAAAGTACTTCAGACAAAATTTGTAGATCTCAAAATTCTCTACAAAAATGGTACCTATATTTTATTCTATAAGTATTACCGTTCCTCAGATATCACGATTCTAAGTCACGTTAAATATAATGTGCACACGTTTCCACACCACCTGTGTGTTAGAAACATGAATTCTCATAATGGCAACACCGCTGTCATTATGAGTTGATACCTATAAATATAAGTGATCCATATCGGAGGCGGCCATTACGTGTTGGATCG
>NJDD01003967.1:27433-47115 GCA_002245505.1 Calephelis nemesis
AATTTCATCGTAATCGGCTTTGTAGTTTTTGCGTGAAAGAGTAACAAACATCAATACATCCATACATACAAAACTTTCGCATTTATAATATTAATAGGATATATTAATAAGTAAATAATATAATAATTTGAAAACCAATTAAGGAGTGCTTTAATGTCTGTAGCATCTTTCTTAGCTCGCGAATCACTCTCATTCGAATTTAAGCATGTCCTGCAAAAACAGGTGCGCAAATTTAGCGTAAGGTAAACGCATGCATGTGAAAAATGCATGGAAGTAAGGACGCATTTCTTCAATGCTGATCAAATGTGCTTGCCAATCTCCTATACGTTCAGCTCTCATAAATTCTTTAGCAACAGCGGCCATCTGTAAATATTGTACCCTTAATTCGGCGGTTGGTCCTCGTTTCTGATATTCTGTTAGTTTTTGATTGAACAGATCAAGTATTATTATTTAACACAACACAATAAAACGGAGTATTTAACACAACCCCACTATGGGATTATATGGGACCAGTTCGGAATAAAATATTTTCAAATCATGATGTTTCAATGAAACAGGAGTCGCTTTTTTTTTATTTTCACTCCGCTTATTTCGTTTTAAAGTTGTTCCTCTAACCAATCTCAAAGATCCTACCTGTATAGTTTCATCATATGAATAGTTGCGGCTCGCAGCTGTTGTACTCATCTCGGAGGAGGTGGCACGCTTGCGGCGTCCGCATCTGCAACAATGGACGTTCATATGAAAATTCATCTCACGTGTTTGTAAGGATTTATGTTATGCAAGATCTGGAACAATCTTTGTAACAAAAATAAAAAAAAGTATATGGAAGACGTGGCACCATGGCCAAAAGGTCTTAACCGGTTCTAGAAATGGATGAAGTAACTTAAAAAAAAGTTTACAAAAGTTATCCTTCAACATAATAGTTTTTTGGAGGGTATTTTTAATAATGCTTAGAAATGTAAATTCTTGTTACAATCCTTTTTTTTTATTTGAAAATTCATTTTACGTGTTTGTAAGGATGATCTGCATTACATTGTTCCAGATGTTTCAGCAAAAATATAAAATAAAACTACAGAAGTTTTCCCTTCGTTAAGTATATTAGATATATATTAGGGGATAGATCGCCTTTGTAGTCTAGCGGTTCGGCGTCGAACTTCTATTGGTTCCGAGTTCGGGCAACAAAGAAAATTAGAAAATGTACATTTTCAATTTTTAAAAAAAAAACAACGTTGTCTTCGGCTAGTCGCGGGTGGTTCTGCCTCTGCCTACCCCTTCGGGGATATGGGCATGAAGATACTACTGAGAATAGATTTGTTTATGCTAAGAAATATAAATCCTCAATAGACATCAAACTGTTTTCGTATGCAAACTTATTTCACATTTTTGAGGGTATTTGTTATGCTAGCTTCGTTCAAATTTTTACAGCGAAAAAATATACGGAATTTTGTTCCTATACATGTTTATTTATTTAGGCAGGTAGATTTAATTATGGAAAGAAATATAAATTCTTTAAACAATCAAATTATTAGCAATACTTTGTCAACTTTGTTGCGCGAATCATCAGCTTACCCCTGAAACCGAAATATTACAGTGCCGAGCACTGCCGTATGACGACAGAAATAGGTTAGGCGTTTGTATCAATCTGGTTTTGCCGTCAGATCATGTCACCTAGTCTTATTGAATAATGACCGGGCAAATAACAGCTTATTATCATGTTTGTATTTCCATGATTAAGTTCTTATCCCAACGTTACTTTATAGAAGCGAGAGTCGAGAATGTCACAAAAAGCATTTTTTTTCTGTTGTTTGGAGGTTTTTTAACTATACAGGTATGCCAGCCTTATGAATACTTAAGGAAACCAATTATTTATGTAATTAATTAGAAGCTTTACAAGAACATTTCGAATAGTTCCTTCGCTGTATCTCCATTTGTATTTGACGTTTTGACGTTCATTGTACTTTTTTTTAACTGAGTATATTATGGTATCTCACTGGCACTGTGGTGAATCCTGACTATTTTACTTAGTTTTTTTAAATTACTTAAATTGTCTCCTTCAACCTAAGGTTGTCTGGCAGAGATCGCTCTGAAGCGATAAGACCGCCTTTGAATAAATAAAAATATAAATTTGAATTGAAGAATAAAAAAAAAACAAGTCCTTCGAAATCTTTTTAATTATAGAGTATAAGTTAGATATTAATATAACTGAAAGAGTGTGTATTATATTGTAAATTTTGGTGCATAATAAAGTGTATTCATTCATTCATTCACTCATTCATACTCTCTTTACTGACACTCGCCAAGACAAGACGAATCTATTGAGGTAAGAATTATTAAAGTCAGCTACACGCATCTGTGATACTCCTGGTGTTGCGGATGTCCGTGGACGGAGGTGATCACTTTCCATCAGGTGACCCACATGCTCGTTTGCCTCCTCTTCTATAAAAAAAACACATTACCCCTTCTTTGCGTTGCACACTCGGACAAAAAGGGGTAATAAACGAAAGAACTAGCAAAAGTCGTGGCAACAGTTGTGGATCAAAAGTTTGAAAGTCGGACCGAAAACCGAACAAAGTAATAAATTACTCCGACACCAGGCTTCCTTAATCTACCAGACGGAGCTATTTCTACAACTTGATTGCTTTTTGATCCTAAATTAGACCAAGTTTTGACTTGATTCAGTTTTATTACCGAAAACTATCTTTCAAGCAGTATATCACCATTTATATGGTGTGTTATTTGTCGACGATATTGAGTTATTTAAGATGACTTAAAAATATTTTTAGAATTTTGAACCTGTTACAAAATTTTTGATTAGCTAATAATTACCTCTGTAGTCTCTAGCGGTCCATGTATTGGACTTAACTTCATGAGGTCCCGTGCTGAATTCCCAGGTCGGGCAACGAAAAGAAAATGCAACATTTACATTTTTCTAATTAAAAAAAATGTTGCTCGGGATTGGATATGTGCCGGTTGGCGATAGGCTTGCCACCATCACATTGAGTGACTTAGTATTTTCGGCTAGTCGTGGAAGAAGTGTGAAGATACTAACGTTTTGAATAGTTCATCATCAATTATTAATAGTTCACCCGTGACTTCATCTACGTAAATTTTAACAAAAAGTAATTATGTTGATTTACATGTTTTTTAGATTTATTATTAGATAAAAGTATATACTTGTTATATCAGCTACTTGCCAGTGAGTGTCCCATTACCGTTGATCAGACAGACAAACATAAAAAGTAACAAAATATTTTGGTACATTCATCGTATTTTTTTAAATGCCCGATATGTTGCTAACCTCGCAGTTTTCATATTTCACCGGACTGCATTCATCGAATAGATATCCTTAAGCATGTAGCAAAAAGTGTTTTCTTTATTATAACAAGCACTCCAATTTAATTTATTTGTACGCACAGATGTCACGAGTACTTTACACATCATACAGATTATATTATTTATTTAAAATTTATTTTAAAACACACAAAATGTTTACAAAAACCTTTATGTTGTTTTACCATCAAGGAACCGTGTGCTTGTTTACTTTTGAAATGTTTTAAAAATAAAAATGACGTTACTAAAGACGTGTTAAAAATTTTCATAAAACACTTAAGTATACTATTCCACAACAGGAGAAAATTCAACGACAAACATAACGCATTATTTCTTCGTAACAAATAAATTTGCTGATTAGTTTATGCATATCTTCACGCTAAATCCTTTGAGAAGTTGGCAGAGTATCGAGGATCAATTGTCACAATCTTTACCGACCTAGCTTTCACCACATTCATTACTTTTTTTATAAAAAACACCCCGATTTCGGGGAGAAGACTACAAGATGTCATTAAATCGTTGTATAAAAATATAAATTAACAAACCAAAAAATAAATTATCATACTGAGAGATTATCTTATGCTTTTCTCACAAATAAATCACAAATGTACAAAAGATTGGAAATCGTTTAAAATTCCGTCCCAAAGATTTAATCCTGATAAGACACGAGATCAAAGCCTTCGACGAGAAAAAGAAAAAAATGGCGCGACATCGATCCACCGCCTTGTCATTCTCGGCACGGATCCTGCAGGCCTACTGCGTCGTTTCCATGACAACCGTTATATTCCCAATCCTGTAAAATGTTTCTAAAAGTTTGTTTAGAGTTTGTATTAAAGGAAACATTTATCACAATCGAAGAATGTAACAGAGTTCTTAGATACACAAGCTAAAGTTTAAGAATTTGTTCGTTTTTTCCTCTTATTCTGGTAGTATTTACCCGTGACTTTGTAGGCGTAGATCATACCAACTTTGATCCCTATAATAGTCCTGACAGGGTTGATTTTTGAAACAAAAGAGTAGTCTATATGTTTCAAATCGGGTCTAGCCATATTCAGTCTAGCGGTTGAACCGTGAATGTGTAACAAAAGATAATTATTATTTATTTTTTATTATTATAGCTTTAT
The DNA here is from genome assembly GCA_002245505.1 of Calephelis nemesis. Classification (NCBI taxonomy): domain Eukaryota; kingdom Metazoa; phylum Arthropoda; class Insecta; order Lepidoptera; family Riodinidae; genus Calephelis; species Calephelis nemesis. The sequence goes on from NJDD01003967.1 coordinate 31,888, forward strand.
GTTCCACATTAGTGGTCCCCAAGGGTAAAAGCCTCCTCCATAATTTTCCATTTCAGAAACAGAAATGGAGATGGGCAGGTCATATTGTTAGGTACACAGATATAAGTTGGACTTTCCTAGCTACGAAATAGCGAAACCCAGTGGGGAAAAGAAGTGTGGGAAGGCAAAGGAAAAGATGTTCTGATGACATCATAAAAACAGCAGGAAGAAAATGGACGAGCATTGCTACCAATAAAGAGAAACAAACGATAATACAGACACTGAAATTAAAAATCGTTTATGGCATATAGACCAGTGTTTCCCAAACATTCTTTTGTCATGGCCCGGTAGTTTTCAAACTGCCTCTTCGTGACCCACAAGATACTTTTAAGTACAAACTGCATTCATTTGGTTAATTTACTTACATACATTTTTACAATAACAACTTCGTCGAACTTTAAATCAAACAATACAAAAACCCGTTTAAAATGTCAAGTCTTTACAAAATGAGCTTGAGTAAAATGGCCACTGCTTCACCAAAACCCTGACAAGACTAAGACTTTCATAAATGATATTTAACGAAACTAATTGAAAATGTTTAACAACAAAAAGAGTTGTTAATACGGAAGACGTGGCAGCATGACCTAAATGTCTTAGCCGGTCCCAAAAGGGGCAAACGAACTTAACTAACTAATTAGAGGAGTTTTGGCACCATCGTGAATGAAGATGGTAGTATTTTTTCACATTTATTGAATTTAGTGTAAATTATGAGTAAAATTAGTTTAATTTTGTTCAGTGAAATTGCACAAATGAAATAATCATGAAGAAATTAGTGTATCGGGAATTTCCTCGCTGTCGCCAAATCTCCCAAAGTGAGCTTATGTAAAGTGACTACAGCTTTACTCAAGACCCTGACATGACTTTGTAAATAGTGACTAATAACTGCATAAGAATTAATTGATACGGAAGACATGTGACTAATGACTGTATAAGAATAAATTAATACGGAAGACGTGGCCGCATGGCCTAAAGGTCTCAGCCGACCCCAGAAAGGGGCAAATTAACCTAAAAAAGAACTTAATTAACTAATTCGAGTTGTTGCAGATTTTGAGGTGCGTGTTTTTTCTAAAACAAGATCATAATTTATTATCATAAATCATTACATGTAATTTGTAAATGCGTTAGCGTGCTTTTCCATCTTTCAAGTTTCAACGGAGCGTTGCGGTTTAAGTATTTGGGGCGAGAATTAGAGATTTTGTGTGTACTTTAGGCTACTTTATATCTAGATATCCAAACGTGAGCGTAGCTACGGCAACGTCTAGTATAATAGATAACTAACGATCGTCGGCACAGTCCGGGAGAGAAGTTTAAAGTTAAACACTAGTTAGAGTTACAAAGTAACTTTGTGTGGTCAGAACCGACAGGACACGCAGACTTTGTCATTCAGACGGCTTAATTAAACATTTAATAGTTCTATTACAAAGTTAGTACCAGCTATATCAACCATATTTATTTCATTTTAACCGCCTTCTTAGAAGCTAGAGCTTTTAAATTTTGTTACTCTAGAACTTTTTAATAGATGTACTCGTTTATCGTCGGCTTATTGCAAGAACTCATTAACTGCATAAAATCTCTAAATACGTTTTTTCATGGATAAATTCATTTTGATATATTCTACAAAATTAAAAAACTCACTAATTTCTAAATAATTTACTTTAGGGTTTAGGCAGCTTGCTACGAAATCCATAAATGCAACTTTGGCAGCCAGACATTTACCTTTACAATGGAGTTACGCTTACGCTGACCGCATTCATAACAGTAAGATCTGAGAAAGTGTGGGATTGAAAGAAAGTGTTGGTGTTAAAATGCAAAAGGGCATGCTCCGCTAGTTCGGTCAGGTGGACAGATGAAAGATTGACAAAGCAGATATACAATGCGAATGTGGATGAATGTAGGGAGACCAAGCCTGGCATTCCACGATCAGATCAATCGGATATTATCCGAGGGTGGTGTCGAGAGTCTCCAAAACTGTCGTCTTTATATGAAAAGGGTAATGAACGTGAAGGAAGCCAGACAGATTTGTCAGGATCGTGAGGTCTGGCACTCGATACTCTCTGCCTACCCCATAAGGGACTAGGCGTGAAGACATGTACTTTTAAAATGTTGAAATTACCGTTTGTTAAATAATAATGAATATGTCACATAATGACTTCTTGCAATAAGCCGACAATATACTCTACTAAATTGGATGATTTTAAAGGCGCTATATAATTTATATTATTCATAATTTAATATTTGACATGTTTTTTTTTTCGTAACATGGACCGATACTCCCAGAATTTTATATTAAAAAAATATTTACGCCCAAACCCCCGAAGAGGTAGGCAGAAGAACAACAGGCACCCACGACTAGCCGAAGACCACTAAGTCCCACAATGTGATACGTGGCTAGCCTATCGCTAACCCAGCAGATATCCAATCCCGGGTGACGTTATTTTTATTAGAAAATTATATTCTCAATTTTCTAATAAAAATAACATTTTCTAATTTTTTTATTGCCCGATCCGGTATTCGAACCCGGGACCTCAAAAAGATAAGTCCGACGCCGGAAGACCACACACGCCATTTTTTTAGTTATACTTAATAATATGTATTTTTGTCTATATTGTTTTTTATCTGTGTTTGTCCAGTCTCCTTTGTAGAATAGACCATTTGCCTTTCTGCCAGGCAGCTTGTAAAACGCAAACATAGTCTTGCCATCACTGGGACTGTGGCATCGGACTAGGTAGTAGAGTTTCGCAACGACTCTCCCGGATTGGTATCACCGCCTTACCTATTACTGCCACCATAACGTCAGCTCTTGCCATCGACTTGTTCCGGTTCGGAGGATAAGGTAGCCGGTGAACTTACTTCTGCTCAGGGCCTAGCCTCCCGACCTCAGGTTGGCAATGCACCATTACCACCTTTGGTGTCTCTAGGCAGCGTTTATTTCTTACCATCAGGAAATCCGTCTTATTGTTTACCTTCTAGTATCATAAAAAAATTAAAAAAAACTGCACAGCTCTAAACTTTTATGAATGGATTCTTATCTTGTAGAGACGAGTTGCGCTCACGCACGTGGGGTGTATCCTCCCCTCCATCCCCATTGTTTTAGAAAATTTAAAAATAGCTCAGACGGAAACACTGCTCTTCCTGCTATAACACTTGTTTACAATAGCGGTTTTAACCCTTTTTATGTTATTTTTTAATAACTTGATTATTTTTAACATTTTTTGATTATTTTTCGCCTCTGTGGTCTAGCGGTCCGGCAACAGTGTTCTTTCGATTTTATAATAAAAAAACTTTGCGCTGGGTTGCATATATGCCCGGTTGGCGATAAGTTTGCCACCTATTAAATTGTGGGATTTAGTGTCTTCAGCTAGTCGTAAGTGCCCTGGTTGTGTCTGCCTAAATCTTCGTGGATACGGGCGTGAAGTTACATTTTTTAATAAAATTCAACAGAAATCAGAACATTTTTTGTGCAAATCCTGAATATGACCATGAAAAGTTATTACAAAATTCTCATTCACACTTTGTGGTGCAATGTACAGACAAACAAACTCTACATTTTGTTGAGAAAAATCAGATTAATTAAACAGTTCAGTTGGCTTTCAATGGACGGAAAAAAAATCAAGGATGTTAACTTATTAGGTAGGAGAATGACCTAAAATTGCTAACTTAGGTTTAGGTTTACAGACATTTATCCTCATAAAGACATACATTAATATAGCTTACATGAAAATATTGGTGAACAGAAGTAAACAAATAAAAGTACTTTTTGGGGCTAGAGTCCATTTGTGTAACTTTTCCAGGGATATTTATTTATTCTATTGCAGGTGTTTATTGCTTCGGTACATGCATTGTTACAATATCTTATTAATATTATAAAAAGCGAACAATTTGTTACTTTTTTTCAAATTTCATACGCGGGCGAGCCGATGTCAGAAGTTATTTCTATATAATATTAGCCGTTACCCGCGGCGTTGCCCGCATGGTAAATGGTCCCAAAGGAACTTGTTTTCGGGATAAAAGATATCCAATGTGCTAATCCAAGTTACTATCCATGCGTGTGCAAAATTTCATGAAAATCGGTTCTGCAGTTTTTGTGTGAACAAGTAACAAACAAACACACAAATTTTAGAATTTATAATACTAGAAATATATAATGTTAGTAACATTAGTATTGTTAATTTAGTCCCAGAATACAAGCAAATAAATTATTTTAAGGTTATAATTTTTTTCGTATATAATAGTTTATATTTATTTGAAAAACATATTTTTTAAGCTCTGAACATCAAAAGTCAATTGATAATATTCCATGCATTGTCTTATTTTTTTACAAAACGTGCTTACCGCAGGTGGCTATTGTCTCGTCACGCTCTTGCTCTCTATTGGGGGTGGGGTTTTTTAATAAGCCTGAGTGATTTCAATAATGAGTGACAAAAAACTAATAAGCGATTTGTCAGTAGTTCCCATGTTGGTCCGGATTCATTGGGTAAAATAGAACATGTGCCTCTCCAGCCAGCAGCTCCTTAGTGGCGAGCATAGGTTAAAGTATACGTACATTCTTAACAAGACTACTGGTGGTAGAGTGCAGTCAAATAAAATCAAATCAAAAATATCTTTATTTCCATTAACCAACAACAAGCACTTGTGAAGCGTCTACATAATACTAAATCTACCACCGAATCAGAACGCCGCCTCATCCTGATAAGATCCGGCAAGAAACTCAGCGGGCTTGTCTTTTTTTTCCTTATTTTAAAATATGTATACAATAATTAATGTTATAATATATTATATTTATTAGAGATTGGAAAGAGGAGCAATTAATCCCAAGCGACTAGGAAGTCGCAACTTGCCCAGGTAGGATTTCATCATCCACCGCATTACCTGTTTCTGCCACCATAATGAAAGAGTGTAGCCGGTAGACTTGCACAATAAGGCTAACATCCCGGCCACAAGACAATAACGCACCTTTTACATTTATGGTGTCTACAGACTATAGGCCACGGTTGTCTCTTATCTTCAGTAGAGTCTTTTCACTATATTTCCAATATGCAATGGAAATGGTACCTGTTCAGAAGGTAATTAACTTAGCCAAAAGCATTAAGAACCAATAAGAAGTAACCGACATAGTTCAAAGAGTCAGAAAGCTGAAGTGGCAATTGGCAGGCCACATTGCTCGCAGAACCGACAACTGCTCGGGAAGAAAGGTTCTCGAGTGGCGGCCCCGCACCGGAGGACGTCGTATTGGACGACCTCTAATTCGGTGGACTAAAGATCTGGTCAAAGTTGCGGGGAGTCGCTGGTTACAAGCGGCTGGTGACCGTGACTTGTGGCGCTCTTTGGGGTAGGCCTATGTCTAGCAGTGGACGTCCTCCGGCTGATGATGATGAAGAAGTTAGAAGCTCATTAACCCTACGTTTCTGAATATCACTGTTTCATGACCAATATGGGAATGTAATGGTACGGCAATCTTTACTACTCGTATTTACCACCCAGTAGAAGCTACACATTTAGGTAGGTATCTCATACTTTTTATTGAGCTTTGACTGTAAGAATAGAATTCCTAAACTTGTTTTCTGAAAAAATAAAATCTCTTAGTACCTTAAGCCCGTATCTAATGAGAATTAGGGAAGTACATCCAGGACACCCACAGTGAGTCAAAGCTACTACTTAGTTCTACAATGTGATCAATTCAATTTATTTTTTTAATCGGTGGCGACTAGTAAACTTATTGTCAAGCAGACGCATAACCAGTCATTGCAATCAGAACGTATTTTTTATAGTTACTGGTAAATTTATTGCCAATCGGATGCATATTCAGACATTTCGTATTTTTTGTTTCAAAATTGAAAAACACACTTTGTGGTCTGGGAATTGAACCCGGGACTTCGACGTCAACAATGGATCGCTAGATCACAGAGGCAAAATGTACTTAAGCTAGGTATTTTTTTTTTGGGAAATTACTATGTGTACTGAGATCATCGGCCACTGTATGATAATTGAAGTCATGGCATTGTAAATTATCCGTAACATTTGTGATTTTCGATTTTCAATTAAAAACTCTTACATTAAATGTCATTAAATTAATTTAAATACAAACCCCTGTTGTCATCGTCGTATAGAGTTCCACATGTCTGTCCTCACTCCGTCTAAACACGACATACGATAACTCCTTCTGTACCATAAGAGATGTTTTTCGTGAAAACTTGACCTGACTTAACCCGCGAAACAAATTCGTACCACTTGTTAACTGAAAGTAACTCAAATTCTGATATTTTTTAAGTTCGCTTTAGTTCGTCCTTGTTTTATATGAATAGTTACAGTTTACCTCGTTTAAACTTAGTTTTTGTTTTATTCATTTAAAGTTTATAATCACAGCTAGCTTACGTAACGATCCGAACACAGCCCTGCCAACAAGGAACACTAGGAAACTGATCGACGACGATCATGCTGAAAGATGTTTATACCCACCTAGTACCATTTTGTGATTGCAAAATAATTTTGATGTAAATCGCTGCTGTCTAGCGGCGGATAGCAGAACTACGTTTTGATACATTGAGTGTAGTTTTACAGCTTAGTACATAGGAATATTTATAGATGGCTGTAAAATATAATTTTAGTAGTTTCTAAATATATGTAACTGTTATTGTTTTAACATACATATTTTGAATCATTCATAATCATTAATATTTTTAATTAATTGAGTACACTCTTAATTTAAATTTGATTTTTTTAAATATGGCAACATCAAAATGTTTTGTGTACTTTCTAATGTTAAATGTCAATTATTCATTTTGTCAAAATCAGCTGAATGAAGGTTTAAAAAATCAAAAATAATAAAAAAAATAATGTTTAAAAAAACTTAACAACTTATGAATGTTTTAACGTTCTACTCGACAAAAAAAAGTTGTGTCCTTTCACAACAATTTGTGTTCTTTATAATCTTTTGATCTTGTTGAAAGTTTCCTATGATTATAAACACAAAAATGGTCAAAATCTGGAAATTAGGATTACTTAGCTACGACACGGCTTTGAATATTCAATTAGCTATAGCTAGAAAACATTTAGATTCTATGTTAAAAGGAATAAATGCAGATTTCGATACTTTACTCGTTGTTGAACATAAGCCTGTTTATACTGTTGGTAAGTCGTTGGTAGATTTCAAATTTAATTTTTTTAAATATTATTTCAAATATCCCATTTTTATGTGATTTATGATTTGGTCCATGATTATAACGTAATATTCATAATAAGTATAATAACCTAGAACCAGACAGCTCCTCCTCAAATAAGAGATTTATCAAGACTTATATGGCTAAGAAGACATTTCTGAAGTTCTTTTACATTTACTACTCGACTCTCCCTATTGATTTTTATTCTCATATGCCATAAAGTGCTTTTGGTAGTCTTTCTATTATGGTGCCCTTAAATTCTTTTCTAAATAGAGCACATTATAGTATAGTGTGAATTATTAAACCTTCATCTGAACAGTATCTTCTAAAACAATGATTGTAAAGGTAATGTTTACTTTATAAGGAAAGAAAATATAGCCATTCCCTATAAATTCCCTACTAATAAAATAAGTGTGTGTATGTCCTTTTATCACATTAAAATATCTGAATTGATTTTGATAAATTTTGGCATATAATTAGAGAATGATGTAGGCTATTTGAAAAGGCTGAAATTTATAAACTAAATTGGAAAAATCAAAGACTAAGTTTGTAATCTGTAATTGACTCATCTAACTTCTCATCAATGATGTCCTGTGCCAAATAAATTGTAGATTGTCAGTTGCTATATTACAAAAATAAAATTCCTTTGGATGTACAGGTATCAGAGACCAAACACCAAAAGATGAGATATTACGCTTAAGAAGTCTCGGAGCCGAGTTTAGGAAAACAAATAGAGGAGGTCTTATCACATTTCATGGGCCAGGACAATTGGTTGTGTACCCAATCATTAATTTAAAACACTTCAAAGCTAGTGTTAAATGGTATGTCTCTAGCTTAGAAGAGACAGTAATAAAAATGTGTGAAGAATTTGGTAAGTTAAAAATAAGTTAGTAAGATTAGATTATTTATAGTAAATGTAACATTAAGGGCCACTTGCACGTTCGGGCTTTAAATATTTAACTCCGGTTTAGTCTTTAACTTGGGTTAAATCTCTTCGTATTTGACAGATTAACTCATTATTAAATTTAACCCAGGAACGTGCAATCGGCCCTAAGTGAACTATAATGACAGTGGCATGTTCCAATTTATAGTGTAGGGTACTACTTATATCCGGGCCACAGAACAGTGATTCATCTTTAATATCTATGCTGTCAGTGATACCTATAACATTTATGGCATCTAGTTGCCTCTGACCATCAGGAGTAGTGCATGCTTGTTCTCTCTCATCACAAAAAATTACTTCAATACAGTCAAGTGCATAAATTTTGATTGTAAATAGATTTTACTGAATAGTTTTGTTTATACAATGTGTTGAAAAAGTGGGTATGTTAAGGAAATGATCAGGGTTGTTCCGGGCTCCTTTGAAGAATAGACCATCTGCATTCCTGCCAGGCAGCTCGTAAAAGGCGAGCAAAGGCTTACTGTCACTAACACCGTGACATCTGACTAGGTGGTAGAGTTTTGCAGCAACTCACCCGGATAGGTACCACTGCCTTACCTATTCCTGCCGCCATAACGTCATAACATGTTCAGGTTCGGAGGGTAAGGTAGCCGGTAAACTTTTGCTCAAGGCATAACATCCCGGCCTCAGGTTGGCAACGCACCATTACCACCTTTGGTGTCTCTAGGCGGCGGAAATTTCTTACCATCAGGAAATCCGTCTGCTTGTTGGCCTTCCAATATCATAAAAAAAAAACCAGTCAGCCAACAAAAACATGACTAGTTTTTGCAAGTCTACCGGCTGCCCTTCCCTCATGACAGGTACATGAAGATGTCATTATTTTTATGCCATTATTATTTTGTCATTATTTATCAGCAGCAGTAATAGTAAAGGCAGTAGATCCCTGTCCAGGTAAGTTGGTGCACAACAATGTAATGCCAGTGGTCTTGTTGGTAATGGACCAGGACGGACTGGAATTAACCGGACCAATCAATCAATCAGTTATATTTATTTCACATGGACTTATACAACATCTCTTCTAACAGGTCTATAAAAATCTGAAAACTACTACTGGTTTCCAACATGGCCACTTACTGAAAAGATCTGGTGAAAAAAACTCAGTGAGCTTGTCATTTTTTTAAATAAATCTAATTTACAAAAATGTGTTACATATTATAATATAATTTGTAGATATTAGTGTGAGAAGCAACAGGCCAAAATCATTATTCTTTTAAGAGACAACCTGATTTCCTTCTTAAATAAATGTCACTTCCTTTTAGGTATAAAAGCAAACAGATCACCACATACAGGTGTATGGGTGCAAGATAACAAAATAGCAGCAATTGGTATCCATGCATCTCGCTATGTCACCACCCATGGAATCTCATTGAACTGTAATAATGATCTGACATGGTTTGATCATATTGATCCTTGTGGCATACAGGATAAAGGTGTCACATCTCTCACTAAAGAAACTGGTGTTGTATGTTCTACTGAAAAGATGACTCCAATATTCTTAAGTCATTTTGAAAAAGTATTTAATTGTAAAACTGAGGAGTTGGACCGTGATGCACAGGAGGAAATTTTAAGAGGAGTTTACAGCAAGCTAATGGTCCAAGCTGCATAACGGCACAGGAAAATGTGTTGTATAAATACTAGTTAGACAAATGTGAAATTTATCTTTCTGTTGTTATTTTATTTATTTACTTATACAATCTGTTGATAATGTACTATTTTTTGTGATTATTCGCAATTTTGAAATTGGTGGCTTTGATCGTTGGCACTTAATGAATTTCTACAGTATGATTATTATTCGTATTTTTAATTTAAAAAACACCAAGATTTCACAAATAACAACAAACTATTTTATGGCCCTAAAGCCAGGCCAGTCTTAAATAACTGACCCAGGATGACTAAAATATTAAAGAAGGGAAAATTATAAACTTTTATCAATGTTTTTTAAATAATGGTTCATGTGCATTAAAATAACATGATTATTTTCTTACAAATATAGTGAATGCACTTTGTTGAAAGCTATAGCTATTAGATATTTCAATGTTATTAACAGTATACAAAAAGACGAATAGTAAATTTTATTAGTCCTAAAATATATTAAACAACTGTGGTTTTAAACATTTGTACCTATTTAACTAAATTTTGCGTCTGTTGGTTTTTGATCTGTTATACTTTTGGAGTGAAATAAAAATCGACTTGATTTGTACAAAAATTTTATTTATTAAAAGTTATTAAAAAATAAATAGGGTTTTATTAATAGCTACCTAAATAAATAAAGTCGAAGTCTCAAGTTGGGTTGAGAGAAACACCAGATATCAAATACTAGGAAAATATAAGCTCCTACATACATTTCTTCAAAACCCAACTGAAAATTCTTCAAGATTAAAAAGAATACTATAACTGTTGTGCCAAAGTGACAGTTAACAGTATATTTACAAGTTTTAATACTATTTTTTTAATTTTGTCTAACATATACTAGTGGATTAGCACAAGATTTTTAATTAAATATACTTATTGTAAAACCAATATAAAATCAGAATAATCCCCTCAAATATTCAAAGTGTTCCCTATTTTTAGGGACTATTCCGAGATTGTGTCTAATTAAAAAGTTTTACCTCGGACTAAACTATGCTATTATAAATGCAATATCTGAAAGGCTTACATTTTGTAGTATTATGTATTAATTAGTACTATAGTAGTACTTATTGTACATCTATTTGTAAACCTACTTAAGATTAGTAAATGCTTTTAAATGCAATCGATTACGATGAACTAAACATAAACGATACGGTGGTTATACACAAAAATAATTGAACTCAGTCGTTTCTTAACTTATTCAGATGGATTTTATAATAGATTGCTATATCATCACTAAAGTTGACACCAACTTTGGAAGTTTAATGAGTTTTTGAAGTCTAATCTACAATTATGACAAGTGCTTGGGTGGAGTAAGCCATTTCCTCATGTAGTAGCAGAATATTGTAGCGATATATAGAAGAACCAGCAATGCACAGGCGACTCCCAGTAACAACACTGACGCTTTGCTTGGACAGGGCTCCACTATTGTTACTGTTTTTTCTGTAAAAATAATAACAAAATTAGTCTTTGTAAAAAACTATAGAGTCGATATTCGAACATAAAAAATTTGATTTTAAGACACAATCTATTGCACACTACTAAGTAGGTATGCTTGCGTATTAAAGGTATTAAGTTATTTTCTTAGATATCGAAATAAAATGTAGCAAATGTCCGTCTTCAGCCTGCTATTTCCAGAAACAAATGTAATAACAAAATTAATTTTCACAAAAACCTGTGGAAATAACAGAACATTTAAGAAAATGCTCCCTTATTAAAATTATTCAGCTTTTCTATAGGAAAGCGTTCATCGGGTTAAAATTAAAGTCTTTCTTTAGCCTTTTAATTGTCTTGACACATAGAAATTACTCTATAGCATCACTCCGTCACGGACTCACGATGCAAAAGGAGGACCAACAAACACACTTGCTTTTATAATATGAGTACAATAAAGTGAAGTTTGGATATAATTAATCTTCCTTAAGTTGAGGTTGTTTCTTAATACAACCTTTTATTTACTATTTATGGATGTAACGGAAGTCACAATTCATATCAAATCAAAAAATGTCATGGATATATATTAATATTTGCTATATTTATCAGAACATCAGGTTTTGCGAATAATAATTTAATCTCCCGTGGTACCAATTTAGGTATCGGGATACAAAGACAAACAAATACACTTTCCAATTTAAAATGTTAGTTTGGATTGAACATTGCGTCACAACGTTAAGTCTAATCAGTAATTTTTGTTTTGTCATAAAATATCTGTTAAACGTCGGCGTATATAATAAAACATACCACCAAAGTTAGTTTCCGAAGCAGTGCCGCCTGGCTTGTCTGACCGCAGGAAGTCGGTGCTCTGCCTTTCATCTCCGAAGTCTAGAACCAGGATCTCTTGAGAGATATTCATGTCTTCCTCTTGACTGTGAGCCTCGCCGGTCTCGTTGATAGGCAACGAACGTTTCTTCCTTCCCCAGGATTCGATAGATTCTCGGCCCCATTCGCATACAGCCTGTAATTATAACGAAGTAATAATGTCATGAATGAATGAATGCCTATAGGTTCTTTTATTTAAGTAACAGTATTAAAAACCCCAATCTGCTTGACCACAAGCTAGGATGATATGTAAGAATTAAAAAAAACGCTTGATTTTATTACTAGTACTACAGTATTTTAAAATTATTAATTTTTGTGTAGGATAAAAAAGCAAAACTTGTATGTGTAATTCAATGACGGATTAAATTGACAAGTCTTTGAGAGCGGCCGTAAAAATAAATATCGTATTAAATTTGAAACAAAATTATCAAAATATAAATCCTGAGGCTATGTGTTAATTATTGTATTTAAATTTGTAGAATCTATACTTGCTATCGTCGGCACTTGGTGGAATTCCATTGTATATACACGTTGTTTGGAGTTAACACTTGTACTTATCCACTGTATACTTTATTTAACACTTTCTGCTATTTTCTAGTCAACCGGTTTCACTTTCAGTCAGGGCTTTGAAACCCTGATGATGCTGTAAACAGTGAAACCGGTTGGCTAGAAAGTAGCAGAAAGTGTTATTTAAATTTGTTCTTAAAAACAACTAACATCAGACAATCAGAACAAATATTAATTTCTTGTTTGTCGATAATCTTACTGCTTATAGCGTTAGGACTAGTGCGTATTATCTTACGCAACCTATACATGCTCTGCTTTGTAGGTATTTTTACTCACCGGTTCACAAGGTCCGAGACAGTATTTGACATTGCACTGGAATATGACACCGTAAGATTCCGTGAACCTAAATGCTTCGTAGACGGACTGTAGAGCATTCCCATCTGGTATGAAGGCAGGGAAGATTGATGGATCCACAGGACAACTGAAAATTAACAACTTGTTAGTGTATTTAAGGAAACTCTTGAAAAACACCCCGTAAAGCCTAATAGGTAACTCTAATCTTTCTAAATCCTCTACTTTTTGTTTTTAATTCGTTAATAGGAGAAGCAACATTATTTTTTAGTTAAGGATGATCAGTGGTACCTAATTGTTTTAGATACAACTATTCTCTTTTTAAGAGACGATGATTTTGTGCCTATTGATTATTTGCTATGCAACTATATCATGTACAGGGTTATTTTGTAAAGACCGGCAACATTTTAATGTAAGGGTGTAAAGGCTTAAATGGTAATTCATTTTAAATTATATTGCCAAACTTTAATATTTACTTTTATAAACATTCATTTAAAGTCCGCAAAAATGCTTCACTTGTCACGCTATATCACTTAGTACGAGTCATGACGTCACCAACCTACGAATGTCTTCGGCTGGTCTTGGGTGCCTTGGTTGTGCCTCTGCCTACCTCTTCGAGAGTATAGCCGTGAAAATACTTTTTCACGTATTTCTCAAACGATTCTCTTGGGACTAAAAAGTATTCTTCGACTCCATACCTTTTGCCGCTCCTTTTGTCTGTATTTTATTTTATGTTTTGATTGAATACATTTGGAAGAGGTCTAAGTTTAACAGTAATAAGTGTTAAAAAATCTACTCACCCTTCGTCGTCGATGATCTGGAAGGTGCTCTTTGAGTCCTTGGCCATAGCCACGCAGCTGCGAGCGAAGATGCCATAAGGAGCTGGAGAGCAAAAAAAATAATAAGTTACTTATTAAGTATATACCAAAGAAACGAGTCGTCGCAAATCTGTACTGCGCATTTAAAATTTATATTTTTATATTCTTATACATATGTAATAAAATAACGAATTCAGAAAGAGGTCAGATAGGCGCCGACAGATAGGTATATGTAGTCCAACTCTTGGTCATTTCTACCCTCACCGACTAGCAACTTTAATTTTCAATTTCCTTAAAAGTAGCTTCCAAAAGTGGTGATATTACTAATCTATCCAGCTAATTTTAAGAAAGGGATTAACAGTTGTTTATTAGTCCGTCTCAAAGGACCGTGGGCAGTTTCAATCATCTGCGCATTCAAGGACCTCGTTCACCTTGTTTAGCTTTAAAATAAGGTTATGGAATCCCAAAAAAATATGAGGTAATTTCTTAAATGTCGCTTGTCTAACGCATCACATGAAGGTATGTCGGTGATAAGATCCCGTAACTTTTGCACCTACCTACATAAAAAATGACGTTAATTTAAAAATAGATATGATCCACTTACTGTCCTCTGGTATTTCGATGCGGAACGTAAGTTTGTCTCCAATGCGCACGGTCTCGACCTCGTGCCTCTTGCTGTCCAGGATGCGGATACGTGGAGGAGGGGCTTCGGGAGCTGCTGTGATGGAAATCATCTCTGGGTCTCTGGAAAGTTCATGGTTCATGTTATAATAAAACATTAGTCAAACATATTACAAAAACCCTATCGATATCCTACATATATTGTAAATGCGAAAGTTTATGAGAATGGATGGATGTTTGTTACTCTTTTACGCACAAACTACTGAACGGATTGAGATGAAACTTTACATGAATATAGTTTATAAACACCAGAATAACACATATTTTGGTTGAAGCTAGTTAATACATAATGTAATATATAGACATTAAGAAAATTACGTATGTGATGTCAACCCGTCAGCGATTCGCTAAAAATAGCATTTATTAAAATGTAGCAGGTATCCATTTGCAAATTAGGCATATATTTTTGTTCATTTTAAATTATCATTTTTTTCGTAAATACTTATTGAATTTCGTGTAGGTACTTACGTACTATCACCTAAAATTAGTCAATTTTGGTCGCATTTTCTATAATAAAGTGCACAAATAAAAGATTCATGAAGAAATTAGCGTATCTTGTATTTCCTCGTTGCTGCCAAAGCTCACTAAATGAGCTTGAGTAAAGAGGCCAACACTTTGCTCAAGACCCTGATATGACGGCTTTTGAATAATTTAGGCCTGATTTTGCTAAATTTGCTAATTTAACGCAAACTTAAACTCAACGAATGGCAGGTGCTTACGCCAATGGCAAAAGTTAAAGCAAAAAGTATTTAGCGCCATAAACTCG
>NJDD01003967.1:48159-73576 GCA_002245505.1 Calephelis nemesis
TGGTCGCATTTTCTATAATTTGGCTTAGTGAAAGTGCACGAATAAAAGATTCATGAAGAAATTAGCGTATCTTGTATTTCCTCGTTGCTGCCAAAGCTCACTGAATGAGCTTGAGTAAAGAGGCCAACACTTTGCTCAAGACCCTGATATGACGGCTTTTGAATAATTTAAGCCTGATTTTGCTAAATTTGCTAATTTAACGCAAACTTAAACTCGACGAATGGCAGATGCTTACGCCAATGGCAAAAGCTAAAGCAAAAAGTATTTAGCGCCATAAACTCGTAATGGCCCAAGTAAAATTGACCTGACAACCACTAAATTTATATTCTTCGTACATGTTGATGGTAATCGTGTATTTCATTGCTTTTCTGCTTTCTCTATTTGTGATGAATAAATAAATGCGATTTGGTTGCCCGTCACGTCGTTGTGGTGACATGTGGTTCGGGACACCTTTTTTAATCAATATTAATGATTCTGTTCTCAATTTACTTTTGTTTGTTTAGAGTTATGTCGATTCAGTTCTTGTTTTTTTAAAGGAACCGGTAAATACTTACCTATAATAATTTATACTCGGTGGAGTTTTACTGTATACATACTTTCTAAATAACACTTGTTCTTTTCCACAACACATCGTATATCATACTTTTCTATAATATAGGCACCTACGGTGTATTGTGTAACAGTACAGTGTTATTTGGAAAATATGGAGTAGGTAAACTTACGCAAAACCCTAGTCTAATTTTGCGAAAGCACCTTTAATTTTATTGGTGTTTAGGCAACGTTTAATGTTTTATCGTCTGGAAATCCACCACCTTAACATCACCAATTAGTTAGTCACCCATACGCTGTCGATCATCCCTTATTAAAAAAGTTGCTCTACCTATTAATTGTCTTTTTAGCTCTCCCATCGGAACTTTTTACTATATCGACTAAAAAGCAACACAATAATCTATTATACTATTATTAGTACTACTATTTATATTATGCGCTTCGGTTTTACACTTTTACCACTTTAAACTTTTATTTTTAAATTGGCTGACCTAATATAAATTCAAACGAATTGATTAATTATGTATTGATTAAAATACATTAGGATTTCCGAAGCTTAACGAATATAGACGAAGAACATAATTTAAATAGTACTACTGTACTATAACAAAATTTACAAAATTTGTTTGACAAGTTTGAAGTGAAAATGGATTTTTCACAGTTTTGTAATAATATAAGCAAATCAAAACTTTTGTGTCGCATTTGTTAAACTTTCTAAGCCCACATGAAAGCTAATTTTGGATATAATGAAGGCTTGGCCCAGCTTATTGTAAATACATTGTTAAAGTTATGGAAACACTTACTTCCTTTTAAATCAATTCGAAAGTTACTTACTCTTGAATCTCAATTTCATGCAAATTTGAAATTGGAGGCGGATACGTCATTTTAGGTATTCTTAAATACAATACTAGCAGAGTATTAAGATTTAAAGTGTCCTTATCCCAAAAAGGAGAGGCAAAGGCATAATCAGGGCACCCACAATTAGCCCAAGACACTAAAAAGTGATAGGTGGCAAGCCTATCGCCAACTGGACACATATTCAATCCCAAGCGGAGGTTATTTTTATTAGATTATATAAAATTCAAGTCTTTTTTTGCCAGACCTGGGTATCAAACCCGGGACCCCAAGAGCTTAAGTCCGACAGCGGACTGCTACACCACAAAGGCGAACATTTAGTTCCAAAAAAAATTGACGAATCCTATAAAATTAATTTATTGTTTATTATTAATTAAATGTTAATAATTCGTTAGTATTGAGTTCAAGAGTGTTTAGAGTGACGTATCCGATTCCAATTTCAAAATTGCGTAAAATCCCTGAAGGGGTAGGCAGAGACACAACCAGGGCACCCACGACTAGCCGAAGACAGTAAGTCCCATAATGTGATAGGTGGCAATCCAATCCAACATATCCATACCGAGCAACATGTTTTTTAATAGAAAATTTTAAATAACACGTCTTTTTTTGTTGCCCGATCCGAATTCGAACCTCGGGACCTCATGAAGTGAAGTCCAACACTTGGACCGCTAGATCACAGAGGCGATAACCCTACAAGAGTAACTCTACAGAATCGTCATTTCCGTAGCATACGAGTATGCCTCAGTTTTTCTTCAAGTATTGCGATCAAGCCTAATTGACATGCAAATAGTATGACCACGGAATAAATAACTTTGTATTACTAACCTGATTGGCACCATTCCGAATGTGATGTTCTTCGAACTCATGTCGTATGTACATTTCACCTTGTAGATTTTATCAGCCTTAGTCATGACGACGCTATGGTGCTGCAGGACGACGGTGTTTGAATATACGCCGGTCTAGAATGTATTATAATATATTTAATCATGTGCTTTGGAGTTTGGACTATGCTAATAATCTATAATTCGATTTATGAATAGGCCTTTTGACTATGATAATAATCTTCAAATGACAGGAGTCGTAAAGCAAGAATTTTAACGCCCGTATTCCCGAACTGCTTAGCAGAGATGCAACTAGGGCACCCACAATTAGCCGAGGGTACCGACTTAACGTGTGTAGCAAACTGAGCACTTAACTAATATAGGACAACGCTATTTTTATTAGAAAATTGGAAAAACAAATTTCTAATTGCCTGATCCGGTTATCGAACCCAAGTTGTCATGTAGCCAACGCCTGCACCAGTAGACCATAGAGGAAATAATCTATACAAATCAATGACATTAGAATGTCTGTTTTTGTTATTAAAAACCGTTTTTTATTAAATGCTAAAATGTACACAGGTACGATACATATAAAAATCTACCTTTTCCTAGAGTTTTTTTTTCTGTCTATCTGTACCGTCTAATCTTGGACGACGTCGCGGAAACGAAGTTGTTTGTGATATAATTTTCTTTAATTCTTGGCGATGATGAAAACCGTTCCACCTTAGGAAAACTATTAGCCTGGTATGGTATGATTGAAACAAAACAAACACATATTCAAATATTCGTATTTGCATATAAATGTGAAAGCTTATAAAGTGATTTATATGACGTGACCTACCTGAGTCACCATGATTACCACAGTTCAGGTGAAATCCACTTTGGTGCGAAATTATAAAGATAGACAAAAGATGGGTGTGCCGTATATTTTATGTCCATGGGTGTTCCTCACAATTTAGCGGATAACTGTCATTGTTGACAATAATATATGTTTTATTAAAATTATGACTTTATTATCCTTGTATGAAGGTGTGGGTTGGATTTTAAGTTTTTTTCCTTAAATTTTGAAATTCCTTGAATTGAAATTTTGAAAAACGACTTTGACTAAATTTCATATTCATAGTCATTTTGGCCATCTATCACTCCTAATCATGACTATGACTACTTCTCATATTCATAGTCACTTCGGTCATCTATCTCATTATTGTGTATTGCATTTCTTTGCCTGTTACATCCAACAAATATGCCTGTGACTAACAAAAATCTGTACTGTACTACCTAAAAGCAATATTATTGCAATACTCTACATCGAAATGCAAATTTTATATTGTAATTTTGACTGCACAAATTGCGAAAATGGAAATTTAAAATATAAATCTTATTTTTAATATTACGAAAGCGATATTATAAGTGTAGTAAGAGATAACCACAGTTTATAGATGCCATAAACGTTGAAGGTCACAAACGCTGTCTGTGGCCAAGGTGTGGGGCCACTTTTGCAAATTCTACGGCTATCCACCCACGATACCCACGATTAGCCGTAGACACTAAGTCCTATAATGTGATAGGTGCCAAAGCTATCACCAACCGAACACATGTCCAAAAAAGACAACGTTGTTTTTAATATGAATTGAAAAAATATCATTTTCTGTTTATTGCCCGACCCGGGGATCGAACCCAGGACCTCATGAGACAAGTGCAACACCAGACAGCTAGACCACAGAGGCGACAACTCTACCAGAAGTATCATTTGTCGGGTAACTTGTTACCGACCATGCCTTGTACGAAAACTAATGTAGGTACTTTATTTCCTCAATTCCTCTATTTTGTCTTTTTTATTTTGGTCAAACTTACCACGCTCTGAGTGTTACAGTCTTGGCCAGCCATGGTGAGGTCCAGTCTGAAGAGGTCGCTGTTGACAACGTCGATGTTGCAGGTTTCCGAACGACCCAAAGCGTAAATTCTGCCATTAAAAGGTTTGTTGGTACGGACTTGGACGGCAATTCTCGTGTCCTTGCAATGTACGGATACTGAAATAAAACAAAAATAAATATGCTACAATTTCCATCGTCTAAACTTGGAATATTTCATAGAATATGTTAGACTCGGAGAAAAAATAAAGTTTTAAGTCAGTGAAGTCAAAGTAAATATAACTTAATAAATAGTTACTACGTGGACTTAAATGTGGCCTTAACATCGTAACATGAATATAACATATTTAGATGCCTAATTTAAATGAATAATACGGCTAAAAATAGATATAAATAAATAAATATCCCTAAACGAAGAAGACAAACTGATATAACCCCACAGTAACCAAATTTAATACTTGTGTAAATAAATTTAATACAACGACACTAATACTTGAATAGATATCAGAATAGTTTAATAAGAACCCAGTCGAAAATCGAACCTGAGTCTGAGTTGATCGATGATGCTACACGTATTTGATAACCCCTCGGCCAACGAATATGTCAGAGATATAAGAGCCAAGCGTATTTCCTGATATGTACATTTTAATTAAAACGTCTGTTAAGGCCCCATACTCAGTCAGCCAGAAGAGCCAATCACAGCGCTCCTCCGTTCCATGATTACTATGAACAATGGCGCTCTAAAGTAAACGTCTTAAGCGACAAATCACTGTTTTTGACACTATAAAAGTAATTTGAAAACTGAAACACTAATATTTTAGGTATAGTACTTATCTATGTTTATGTTAAATCTAGTGTCGTTATTTTCACAATTGAAGTAGACAGAAAGCAAAAGCTTTCAAAAAAGGGTTAACTTTTTGATTTTTTTCTATCGAGCAAAGTGAAATGAATCGTGTTTTGGAAACAGTAGTCTAGTAAAGCATATTCATGCTAATCTTGTGTATTTTTGTCAGCAAGATCCATTATTGCTTTGTATGAAAAAAACAGTAAACTGCTGACGTATTTTAGCGTATATGGCCCCTTAAATGTACGAGATTAGAAACACGTATATAAAGGCGCATTTATCACTGACTAAGAAAATAAGGCCCTTTTCTAAACTTATTCATTTGATAAATCATTATCAAAAGTGGGTATCGAAAAAGAACGAAAGAAACAAAAAGCAATTTTGTAGTGTGAACAGTGTAGCTAAAAAAACTGTATTGGTTTGGCGCCAATTGCTATTAGATACGGTAATTGGAACAACGGTATTGTCCACAATAAGTTTATTGTCTTTCTAACAAAGCATTAAGAAATGTATAAGTATATATTTATATAAATAGCCATAAATCTCCTTTATTCCGTTAATTTAAAATAACATTTTGGTTTCAACAACAGCGATTTATTTCTCATATATAGTTCAAAAACTAGTCAAAAATTACTAATTTAAGCGCAGTGTAATTGAAAACCAATCTATTACTAATATCTAATTCAAAAACTAGTAAAAACTTACTTATTTAAGCGCAATATAATTGACAACCAATCTATCACTAATATCTAATTCAAAAACTAGTAAAAACTTACTAGTTGAAACGCAGCATAATTGATCATTACCACATCATCTAGGTAAATATATACAACTCAAAACTATTTGTCCGTACTTAATTAAATGTATATTGGAATATCTGTGAATCATGACCTAAGCTACGAAAAAGGAGTCATCAAAACCAATTCGTAATTGGTTAAGTAAAGTAGTCTTATCTTATATCCCCGTGTTGGTCCAGGCTCCTTTGCAAAATAGACCATTTGCCTCCCTGCCAGGCAGCTCGTAAAAGACGAGCATAGCATATTAAACACTAACGCCATGACATCTAACCAGATGGTAGAGTTTCGCAGCGACTCACCCGGATTGGTACCACCGCCTTGCATATTCCTGCGGATTGGTACCACCGCCTTGCATATTCCTGGCGTCATAACGTCATGTTGTGTTCCGGTGTCGAGGGTAACCGGTAAGCTTACAGGTTGCCAACTTGGTTTGCCAAAAGGTTGGAAATGGTGTTCCAACTTTGATGTCTCTTGGTAGCGTGCATTTCTTACCATCAGAAAATCCGTCTGCTTGGGAATCACCGTTTGCTTTACAATGTCATAGATAAAAGGAATCGCATAAAAACTTACAAAAAAGCAAACAGAAGAATTGAGAACCAAGTTAAAATAAAGATAAGTAATGATTTAGTTTCAATGAATAAAATGTATGAAAACTATTCTATGATTTACTTGAGTAAAATAAAAATAATTACCATCATAACAAGTTCCAGTTTTGTCACAATTAGCGTCGTTCCTCGAGAAGTTGCTGGGCAGGTTAGGATCCTGTTGGTGTTCAATGGTCACAGGAAGTTCGCCGCTTGGGTTTGCAGGTGGTTCTATGAAAGAAAAATAAACCTTAGTCTTCGTCATTATCTATCAAACCTATTTATAATACCATGGGGAATGACCACACTAATAAATAGGGTTGGGAACGTGTTCATCGCAAATAGGGTTGCCAGGTCGCCAAACCTTAATGCCGGACAGTCCAGCCAGTTTGGTCGGGCATTTGGGTAGAAAAGCCGGACACCGTACGTTATTGACGATTTTGTCTCAGCATTAGGCACAAAAAAATGTTTGTAAAACCAAATTTTTTTGTTATCATAAATCGTCGCCTGCGCTCGACCGCGCTCGGCGCTTGATCGTTCATGAAATGTAAAAAGCCAGACAGGCCGGACATGCTCTAATTTGGCCGGACATAGAACCAAAAAGCCTGACTGTGTCCGGCTTTATCCGGACGCCTGGCAACGCTAATCGCAAACGAGTATCATCATAATCGTAGATTGCTGTGTGTCGGCGAGCCAGTGCGACCATAGCAAGTGTAACGTGGGTATTGCAATTACAGAACTATACAAAGCATGCCGCTTCTATAGCAATTCTTGATTTTCACACGCAATTGGAAACTATATATAGTTATGAGGTCGTGGCAGGCCTCCATCCTATGTTCGTTGATTGTATTAACATACCATTATATTGTGATTTACTATTAATAGTCTAAGATCCGAACCTAAGTCAACCTGCACCGAACTGATAATAGAATGAAATATACGAGTATTAAATAATAAATGTAGTATACGTGATGATATATAAAAATGGGTTCCCTAAAAATTCTGGAAAGAACACAATTTTTAATTTTTTTAAATGTTTTTCATTAAATATTGCAATACTAAGTTGAATATAAGTTTTTGTCATGACCGAAAGTACAAAATATATAAAATATGCAGAAATTAGTCTGCCTGTTATTTACTGGTGCTACCATATATAAAAAGGTATGTCGATGCCAGTTACTTTCACTTAAATTCACAATAGAAAAAAAAATCAACACAATGTCTTTTTATTGCTAACACGTTGGAATAGGGTTGACTATAAAAAAATCGGAACTACGAAAAACATTTTTTTTAAACTCAATGAAAACATATTGAGTAGGTTTTTTAGGCAACCCATTTTTAGTATGATTTTCAACCAACTAAATTTGTTATAAAATATGTTTCATCCTATTATCAGCTCAGTGTATATCGATGTAGGTTCGGATCTTCTACTATAATGTCAAATTCACCATAAAATGGCGGAAATCATTAATACCTCCCAAGATTTTCAAGGAAATGCGCTGCGTGCACAATCAGTGTAATGGTACCAATTTGTTTCAATTTCTCAAAATATCCAATGCGAAATTAGTGTGAATTACATATGTTGAAAGTGTAATTATATTGCAATTTAAAAGAAGTTTGTACTTTTAATATTTTACAAGTTTATTATGCCGCAAATCACAAATAATTTCATCTCCGTTGGTCAAAATGATTGTCCTGGTTTGTTTAAAACACTATAATTTGAACATACTTTTTTATTACATGTGTAAGGGCTGAAAATGTGTGTATTTTTTATCAGTTTGATGGCCAAGACGTTAATCAAAATCCACTGACATATCTATACAAAAAATATATATATACAATTTGTTTGAAGAAGTTAGCGTTATTTTAGCGAAAGTTTTAGCGATTAAAAAACATCTATATAAATTACTGGATGGAATATATCTATAATCGCCTCTGTAATATCGCGGTTCGGTGTTGAAATTGACTTCATGAGATCCAAGTTGCGATTTCTAGGTCGAACAACAAACAGAAACTGTGTTTTTTTTTTTCAATTTTGTACTAAAAACAATGTTACCCGGTTGACAACTATCACACTGTGGGATTTAGTGTCTTGACTAGTAGGAGGTGTCCTGTTTATGTTTTATAAATATATTTGAATATGTATTTTTTTCGTTTAGGTCAATTTCGTCACCAACAAAGTGATACTAGATCTAGAGTATTGGTATTAGACTGTATACCTTGTTTGATTTTTGTTTTTTGGATTATAATTAACAATTGAAGTCTTTAAAGACGTAATTACGTCAAAATCGAGAAAAACAGTAGCCATTAAGGCTATGTTGTAAGCAGTTAGGTACAACTGTAAACTAAAAGGGGTGCTAATGTTGGAATCGGATACCGGAACGCGTTCGTCGAAGAGGTCAACCGACACGAATCAATTCGTCAGTAGAGTGCCAATGTCTCGACGTATTCACCGTGTCAGCCAATAAAGTTAAACCATTTAGGCCGTTGACCGGTCGTGGAAATATTTGTAGAGAAAATACGTCCTAAATGTTTTCGAGCCCTGTAGACCATTGTCAAAATTCTACCAGTAGGGGAAATGTTTGTAGAAAAGTATGATTGAAATGTTTTTGAGCCCTGTATCAGAATTCGACCACTGAGGGACATGTTTGTAGAAAAGTATGATTGAAATGTTTTTGAGTTCTGTGTCAAAATTCGGCCAGTGAGTAAAATGTTTGTAGAAAAATACGAGTGAAATGTTTTTGAGCCCTGTATCAAAATTGGACTAGTGAGGGAAATGTTTGTAGAAAAGTATGATTCAAATATTTTTGGGGCCCTGTTTCCAAACTATTTATATAATAAGAATAGGTACCCATTTTACTTAGGCATACTTAGATCCATAAAAAGTTTTTAAGAACTTTTAAAAATTTTTAGTGCCTAATGATCAATAGGCTAACTTAGTAAACGGAAAAAACAAGGAAGCATAAAATACAGGTTGACAGCTGATGATAGTTGATTACCAGCGGAATGCAGGTCTTTGCTTTATCACGGAAATTATGCAAAATGATCGCGGTATATAAGACGGGAAACCATTGGCTATAATTTTTTTATGCTCACCGACTCGCACGTATTACCTATTCTCATAGCTTATTTCCAAGATAATGTCGATGACACAACGTCGGTTCCTGTAACGCTTCAATAATTAAATGAATTTTTCTCACGATTCATATTCAGGGCTTTCATGCTTTACGACTAGCTTATCCTTTTAACATTGCTTTATTGTTTCATTAACAATAATTACTAAAATTACAAATATTTTTTTATATTAGAAACTAGCTGTCCCGGCGAACTTCGTTTACCCGTTCAGTTTGATGGGAAAAAATAATGTATTGTTTCTCCCATTTTCCCTGCAATTTTCCTTGTTTTTCTCTTCATAACAACCTTCTTTTGACAATGACTAACACGACAAAAAAAGAATTCGCCAAATCGGTCCAGGGGTTCAGAAATTATGCGCTTAATCTATAAAATAAACGTCCAACACATTTAGCAATACATTTTTATGTTATACATTGCTAAGCATGACTAAAAACTAAGAAATTTCTTTATTTAGTTACCTTTACAATATTTATAAAAAATGTTTAGATTCATATTCATGGCTTGTATTTCATGCCTAATAATCGGCTCATCCAGCTTAGCATTGCATTGCTGTGTTTTTTTTAATCATTGCGGATATAACTCGTATTTCTATCTTACACTAAGTCCTACAAAATAATAGATGGCAAGCATATCGCCAACCGGGCAAATATTCAATCCCGATCAACATCTTTTTATTACAAGATTGGAAAAACCACATTTTCTTTTTGTTGCGCTACCCGGGAATCGAACCCGGGACCTATACCTAATGAAGTCAAGTCCAACACCTGGATCGCTAGACTACAGAAGTGATTATACTGATACTGTATACTTCAGCTATCATATTATTTGTAAGTATATAGCTATATATATGCCAAATTTTAACGAAATCCGTTCAGACATTTCGTTATGCACTAAAAGATAAATCAACACCTTCTCATTTAATTCAGCTAGATTTCATTCAATCCCATTCAATGGCCTAGTTCTAAATGTCAGAAAATGTTAAGCCATTCACAAAAAAGACATTGCGATTGTCAACAAAAGATTATTAGTTATCAGTAAAAGCTTTTTGCATTTAATCTTTCCAAAATATTTAGAAGAAAGTGGGTTAGATCTCCGTTTTTGTAGAAACGATCATTCTACAACAATGCATTTCTTATTATTCTTTTTGCCGTATACAAGCAACACCGTTATTTTTTATTTAGTTAAATAACTATAATAGGTCTTGACTTTCGTATTGTGGCTGTAGATACGACCGCTTTATCCGTATTTGACATTTAAAAGAATAAAAAGCCAACCGTCATTTTTGTACTTGGGAATTTATTACTGTACCATTTTCGCAAATGTTATTTAGGTACATTAATAGTTACACTTTGAAAAGTTTGCTTTAAAGCTGCATTTCCAAAGAGCTTAGATATAATTGTTTAAGAAATTAATATAATTAATATTAAGTAAGTATCGTGTATTCCCGAAGCTGTAAGCAGAGCTAGATACAACTAACGGCCAATGTTAATAATGTTTCTCTAAAGATGGATTTCAAGCAATCTAGATAGCTGTGTATCTGCCGGCCTATCCTCACACAGATATGTTTTTGGCAAGCGATAACATAAAAATGGATCAAAATATCAATCTTTGACAGCAAGATTTGGACTAGGATTGATTATTAATATTGGCCGTAAGTCACCTACGATTTGCCAAAAGTACTTAGTCCTTCATTGTAATACTGGGCAATGTTGTTTTAATAACCAATTTGAAAAACCTCATTGTATGTAGCTGACCTGGGAATCTAAGCTGGGACTTCGTATAGCCAACGCCAACACTGAACTATTAGACCACGGATTACATTATTATAATGTATTCTTTCGCATTACCTTTTAAAATACGAAGGGTAGCTTAAAATGTAGTTTTTTAATTTCTTAATGAAAAACAAGGTTGCTCGGGATTGGATTAGTGCCACTGTTTTTAGGACTACAACACCTTAGCCTAGTCGAGAATGTCCTTATTGTACCACTGACTTAATCTTCAAGAAAATTAGCGCGAAGTTCATTGACATTCGTCGTCTATATATATAAAGGAAAGTCGTATTAGTTACACTATTTATAGCTCATTAACGGCTGAACTGATTTGGCTGAAAATTGATTGAAAAGCAGCTTAGAAACAGGAGACGCACATAGGGTACTTTTTATCCCGTTTGACAGTAAGGAAACTGGGAAAAACATCATTTTAATTTTTCCCCAACAAATGGGTGGAATAAAGTCCGCCGGAGCAGCTAGTTAATTATATGTAACATTTGCAAGCCACTTCTTTATTTCATACCAAATGTAAAAAATCCTAAGAACAGGTAATATTTTATTATATCAATTTCAGAGATCAATCACACCAATTTAATTACTTTTAAAATTGTTTTATAGCTCGTGAAATTAGTTCAACCAGTTTTGTGTTTAGAAAATTCAAAAAACATCTATAAACATTAAATAATAATAAGAATCATTCATTCCTCTTATAACTTTAGTTATTATTTAAATTTCAGATTAATCGTTTAGATAAAACTGTAGAAATTAACCATCGAGAAATGAAAAATGAATTATGTTATTTGAAATCAAACGACAGATTATATTTGTTTACTACGTTCTCACACGTTATTTCAATATCAAAAATACCAAAATTTTATTTTTTCTATAACCCCTGAAAAAACTTACACGTATAAAATCCATCTCGATCGTGTCGGCCTTAAAACAAAAGAACCTGCATTGAAATCAATCCATCAGTTCAAAAATTATGATGCTACAGACAAGATAACGCCCTTTTTTTTTGTTCGGGGTTAAAAAGACTAAAAAACTATACAGCCTCTGCGAGACGCCATGATTTTAAATAAGTCACAAACTATAATTTTGAATATATTTTCATATATTAAAATAGATTTCACATTCACAAAGTCTTTTGAAATTAAACCTGGATGTAATATATAACAGCCATTTTTTTCATCAGGGATTAAAAAGAAACAGAGTATATACAGCCTCTGCGAGTGAGGCGTAATGATTTTAAATAAGTCATAAACTTTAATTTTGAATATGCTATTATACGTTACAATAGATTTCACATATTTTTCAAAAATCTTTTGAAATTAATCCTGAATGTAATATATGACAGCCATATCAAACTTATAACAGCCACATTTTTTTATCAGGGATTAAAAAGAAACAGAATATATACAGCATCTTCGAGTGAGGCGTAATGATTTTAAATAAGTCGCAAACTTTAATTTCGAATATACTATTATATATTATAATGGATTTCACATTTGCAAAGTCTTTTGAAATTAAACCTGGATGCAATATAATATATCAGCCATATAAAATTACAACAGCCGTTTTTTTATCAGGTTTTAAAAAGAAACAGAATCTATACAGCCTCTGCGAGCTCTGCGCCTCTGAGGCGTAATGATTTTAAATAAGTCGCAAACTTTAATTTTGAACAAATTTATTTATATATTATAATGGATTCGACATTTAAAAAGCTCTTTTGAAATTAAACCTTAATGCGATAAATTAAAAAGTTACTTGTACAAAATCTAGATATTAAAAAACTCATCACTTTCCCACTGACTTCAATATTAATATGCAATATTAAATTTAATTTTTTCATTAATTAGATAAAATTTGGAACGATGGTTATCTACATTTTACAAACCAGTATTAGACAGTAGCACGTCCGGCTAAGAATATTATTAAAAGCATCTTCACGCCCATATCCCCGAAGAGGTAGGCAGAGTCACAACCAGGGCACTAGCGACTAGCCGAAGACACTAAGTCCCACAATGTGTTAGGTGGCAGGCCTATCGCCAACCGGGCACACATGTCCAATTCCGAGCAACTTTTTTTAAATTAGAAAATTAGAAAACCAAAATTTTCTTTTTGTTGCCCGACCCGGGATTCGAACCCGGGACCTCATGCAGTCAAGTCCAACACCTGAACCGCTAGACCACAGAGGCGAATATCGTTAAACCCAATTAAAAGGAGTGCAATCAGTAAACATAATTTAGAATAACGCATTTAATGTTCCCGCCAATTAAGATTATAATTGCATAGGTCTAGTATTTAATTATTAAATCAACTTATAGTTATGAATCGCGCCTCTTAACGAGCTTTATGCTTGTTTCTGGTTTAGATATCTATTATCCGGTTGTGTTTTAATGTCACATGTAATCATAAAAGGATCTGTTAGAAAAAAATGGTTCTTTTTAAATGCAGTTAAATTTATTCATTAATAATAACCAAAAAATCGTGAAATAAAAAACTTGAATAATTTGAAGGTATATTGAATTGCATTTTATTTATTTGATGGTCAAACGATCTACATTTGAATGGTTACAGTTTAAATAATTTTAGCTCATTTAACGACTTCGATTTCAATAAGTATATCTTACAAAAGTAAAGTATTTTCCTTGATTTCTCTGACTGTTAGATAGCTTAGCTGATAGATACTTAGTGGTAATGGGGCCACCTCGGAAGTACGCTTTTTCAATTTACTATTTTTTTTTAAATCGGTTCCGAAACATAAAAAACATATTATATAAAATAATTTTTCAAATTTTTTATCTTTTGATTTATCAACTAAAATTTGCTGAAAACCAAAAATTTTTTTATAATTGACTAGTTGCATTCGCGGACTTTGCTCAATTTAGTTTTAAAAAAGGTATCCTACATTACTTTTAATGTTTACAAAGTTTCATGATGATTGGTTAAGTAATTTTCGCGTAAAATTGTAACAAACAAACTTACATTCACATTTATTACTAATAGGGATTGCAAAACCGAATTAAAAAAAAAACGATTTTTAGTCAGTATTATAAGACATATCATTGTTAAGCTTTTTAATAAGTATTATTATCATGGATATATTCTACCTCCCGTTGAAATGTCGTAGAATATCTCAAGCATAATTAGCAAGTTAGGTTTAAGTAATATTAGCAAGTCGTTTAGAAATGCCTACTGCAAGAAGCCGGAATATACCGCAAACTGTACTAACGGTTTCTGAATGGGTTTCATAGTAAACAAGTTATAAACTGCCATCCATATTACATAACTTATTTTGCTAGTAGTTCTTATAAGCAGAATAACGGGGAGCTGCATATTATGGAAATAAGTTGTAAAACAAATATTGGACGTACCTAGACTAATTACCGCTGACCTCAATTATTATTAAATACTGGTAATTTACCAAGTTATGATTCAACATTATGTATGCAGATAATAAAATTTTATTACTGTATCTGGTGTTGCCAGCTTCTACTCGCGACTTTGCCTGCGTGGCAAATAATACTAAATCTTTATAAATTATAATAATAGAATGTATTATATTCTCAATCCTAATGTATTATTTCGTAACGAAAAACAAAGTCTCTTTCCGCCGCCTGTCCCTAAGTGTGAATAAAGAAATCTAGAAGCATTCTTTTATTTGTTTTGCCCCGAAATACTAAATTTAAATGTTTCGTTGAAGGCCTCTTTTTGTAATACTTTTTTTAATAATACTTATTATTAGAGAAAGAAACACAATATGATCCGTTACAAGAGGTACGCAGGAAATTCATGTATGCTGTCGGTATTTATTGTTATTGAAACAAATTGTAAAACTTTTTTAATTTTTATTAGTTTACTGATTTTTCCTTGATACGTGTTAAAGTCAGGAAAATACCGTAGGTTTTAAGGTTAATGTATCAACACTGATCTCACGTTCAATTATCTAGAAAACACTGTACCATGACTGTTACTATCTCTAATGGCGTATTATACGACCAACTTACCCACATTATCTCTAAGTAGGTAGCTAATATACAATAGCCCAATTTAATCACTTTCTCTTACTGACTATATCTTTGATCTCAAAAAATATTTAGACGTAATATTACAAATATTATATAAGAGTCATCGCTCGTCTATAATTACGCGCAAGCTATTAACTGACTTCGCAATACATATCTTGAGGCCAGCGACCTGACTGGTTGTAGTAACAAGGCCAGCCAAGGCCAGTACATTTGTATGTCTGAGAATACTGATTTTGCTTGCTAACTCCAACATGTTTTAATTACTTCCGCAAACATCTTGAAATATAACAGAAATTGTAATAAATTGCGTTGAAGTTGAATCTCATTCAGTCTTTCATAATTTAAATGTTTTGTCATAACTCTTGACATCGAAATTTTAAATAAAGAATATTCCGTAATAATACAACTTAAAAATTGAATCTCATTCCATTTTCATTAATTAAATGTTTTGTCATGACTCTTGACATCGAAATTTTAAATAAAGAATATTTTTATATGATACACTTACATTTCACATCAATATGGGGTTATCATAAATTTATTTTTGTATAATACACGAAAAACTTATTTTTCATTTATGTGCTTTTAAAATTGTTTTAGAATTAAGCAACGTCTGATAAAATAAAATAAAAAATACACTTTTCATTGTTAACTGAACTTGATGTTAAAATAATCTTGGAATTGCATTATCCATTATAGTCCAGTATATAGAAGGAGAATGTTGTGCCGAATTATATCGAAAGTTTGACCGCTTTGAATTCCGATATTAGATATTGTGGTTATTTTTTCGATATTTTGTTTACTGCGAAGTTTTGATATTATACTCTGTTATTTTTATCATTAAAAGTTTACAGTCCTAAATATTTTTTCTCAGAGACAATATTTCGTTTAAAACCCTTTTTAGTAAGCATATTTAATTTAAAACCCTTATCTAAAATGGTAAGCAGTTAATTAATTAGTACGATAATATGTAAACATTGGTTTTAAATTATGAATAGGTATATTTGAACGAGTAGGGTTACTCCTGAATCTCGAATCAGATATGTCAATTAATACACACTTTTTTGTAGTTAACACTTGTATTTATCCACTATACATTTTGTTTAATACTTTTCTTTACTTTATAGCCAACTGGTTTCACTTTTTACAGCATCATCAGGACTTTGAAACTAAAGACAAAAAGACTGTTTTAGTTTAACGTTCAGTACTTATTTGGTTCCAAATAAGTACTGAACCAAAAGTGTGTATACAATGGAATTCCACTACGTGCCGACGATAACAAGTATAGATTCTATGTCAATTAAGGCACTATTGAACATAGTACTAGATAAAATAATTTATAATTCAATATTATTAACTAAATGTTAATAATTCATCAGTGTTGTGTCTAATAGTACCTGAAAAGGCACACCCGATTCCAAATTCCAACTTATATGAAAGCAAGATTCAAGAGTACCCCTACAACCTTTAACAGATTATAACGATCAGAACGAAGTTAATAAAAAATTGAATTCAATTTGATGCAACAGCAATGGCCACCGTTAGAAGCTACGCACGAACGACGAAAACAAAACTCACCGAAACTTTTTATATCGAAGTGCAACAGGTCCGTGATACGGCACTATTTTAGAACATGCGCTATGTCAATATATTATTTTAATAACGCCTATCAAGATCAAATTACATTCGATATCGATCTATATTCGATTATGACGCACGAGTATCGATTACCGAACTACGCAATTTTAGCAGTACGTGAGTAGTTTCGAGTTTAAGAAAATCAATTGAAAAATAACAGTAGTGTTAAATCAATGAGCAAAAACATATTCGTACTTTATGTTGTTCTCGTAATTTGATACACAGTACTCGTAATATGAATCAAAATTACAATGACGACATAATAGAGTAGCCATCGAAGTACAAAGAATGTAACTGTCACAATATCTCGATAGTATTTTTTGCTTCGACAATCCGTTATACCAATACTAGTGTTGTATTGGTAAATACAAAATTTATGCATGACAATCAAAAACGTACCTTACACATGTTCAAGTATGATATAATACGTACAGAGATGACTTTGCAGTGATATGGGTCGTATTTTGTTTTAGTCACTATCGAAAACATAAAGTACAATTTGACCAGAGGTATTGAACATTCTAAATAATAAACTAAATTATTTTTAATAATGAAATAAATAAACTCATAATAATCTCGATTACATGTTCTGATTTAATACAATGTCATAAAGTTCATAAAAATATATATAAACAATACTTTTAATCGTCAAAATAGGGTCCTGTTTCTATGTTTTATTTACTATTAAAAATACAAAATGCAATTTGAAAAGAGGTGTTAAACATTCGAAATGATACACTAAATTAAACGATTAAATAACATACACACATAATAATAATTATAAGAATCGCAATTACACATTTTGATTTTATTTCAATATAATTTTATTGCAATAAATAAATTAAAATCTTGATTTTGATTTTTGAAATGTTAATTTTGATTGATAAAGGTGGTACACAAAGGAGGTTTGGAAACCGAAGCACGGTGTGGAAAAAATATCTTTATGAATGTGCAGAATGTAAATCCTTGATTTAGGATTTTTCTACAACTGCATATTTTTCTTTTTGCATTTTGTCCCGCTAGATCAAAAATGCGTTGTATTTTTTTATTTTTATGAATTGGAAGGTACACAAGCAGACGAATTTTCTGATGGTAAGGAATTCACGCCGCCTAGAGACACCAAAGATAGTAATCTCCTAACCGGAACACATCAAAGACAAGCACTGACGTTATGGCGACAGGAATAGGCAAGGCGATGGTACCAACCCGGGCGAGTCGCTGCGAAACTCTACCATCTAGTAATAGTATTCTCTACCACCTAGTAGTAGTTAATATCAAAAACCAAAAAGCTAAATCTAGTTTAGACATTAACAAAGCTGCTCTTATCAAACTGACATAATAAAAGTTACACAGTATTACAAGATCAGTTAACATTATAATTCAGAGAATTTAAGAATTTAGCACGGCGTACTCGATGGATCAGTCAGGGTCAGATCACTAAACGCTAAGAAGGCATTGGCTTAATAAGTGAATGCCTTCACTATGATCTTCATGATGAAATAAAGATACCTTAAGCTGGCAACATTAATATTATTAAGTAGTAAGTAAATGCTTATCCGTACCAATTACGCATGTCTGATTAATTAACTAATACGTATGTCATGCAAGCTAGTAATTGCAAAGTTTCAAATTCATTCTTTTTTTATTACAGTACTAGGTAAGAAAAAATATAGGTAGTTAATGAATTCATCTTCTAACGCTGGTTTAACTGAGGAGATAGTCAGAGATCCAACTAGGGCACCCACAACTAGCCGAAGACAGTAAGTCCCACAATGTAATAGGTAGCAAACCTATCGACAACCTAATCGACAATCGTTATTTTTATTAGAAAATTGAAAAGAAAACATATTTTCTCTTTGTTGCCCGACCCGAGGATCGAACCCTGGACCTCATGAGTTCAAGTCCGAAAACTGGACCGCAATACCAAAGACTTAAACATATGAAATAATAAATTAACAGTTTGTTTTAAAATTAACGAAATTATGTTATTTCTTTAATAAGTTACCATTTTTTGGTGGTAGATTCTATTAACATCAGTGCTTATAACTGTTGTTTTGTTTTGGAGTGTACAATTTCTGTTGTTTTAAAGCTAATAACGGAACCTCTTTGGAGTCTGTAGGCAACAGGTATTTCTTATCATCGGACGATACGTCTACTTCTTCAAAAATCAACTATTTAAACAAAACTATCTCTAGGTTGTCAATTCAAAGTTTATATTTGTTTTTTTTATATTAGACCACTTATTATTGTAATTTTTTACTAAATTTAACAGTAATAGCTTTTTATTTATTTAATTATACGTAATTAATTGTTACTTATTTCAGTGGTACTTAAATGCAATAATTAAAATTGAAGTGCAGTTTTACTCAGCTTTAATCATGATACAATTGGAAGGAATTTTTTTATTATTTTCATAAACTGCTGATATCACTATTGTGAATCTAAACTACAATTAACAGGTTCATTTAGGATAAAATCTTTCTTTGATTCCAGAAACTGTACTTGACGCATCTTTCCCACGAACGTATAAAGTGAGAAGTTATTTATAATTGTTGGTTAAAAAATCAACTTCCGCGTAATGTTGCGGTATTCTTACTGTGATTTCTCACATAATTATCCTACCTATACTTATTTGAATATAGCGAAAACTAAACGGTAAAGAGCTGAAACTTAATTTGTAGCATGAGAATTGACACTAGCGATTCATCGTTTTTCTCTGAGAGCTTTGCATAATCATGCCTTTTATTATATATTTAAATTAATGTCAAATCTCTTGTTTAAAAATTTGTGTATTACAATTACAATTTTTTTTTCATTTTAGTCTTGGTGTTGCCGTTAGTCAATTATATGTTTGCATTAAGTATCCAATTTAGCAAAATTAAACTTAAATCATTTACGTTTAGTCATAAATCGTCACAAATAGTCATGTTAGGGTCTTGGTTAAAGCGGTTGCCTCTTTGCTCAATCTTATAAGTCAGATTTGGTTGCAACGGGGAAACACACGATACACGATATACTTATCAGAACTGTGACTAATTTTACTCAATGTGTATACGATATTCAATAATTATGAAAACCGGTACCATCTTTTCTCTAGATGGCGCCAAAACTCTCAAGAAGTGAACTATCATGTTCTATTTTTAAGCTGGCCATAGACTATACAAGATTCTAATGACAGACTCTCGTATCGGGAGTTTTGGCGCCATCGAGAGAAAAGATGGTTCTAAGTTTTTTCATAATTATTGAATTTCGTGTTGATATTGAGTGAAATTAGTAAATTTTGGTGGCATTTTGTACGATTTTGTTAAGTGAAAGTGCACAAATGAAATAATCATGAAGAAATTAGCGTATCATGTATTTCCTCGTTGCCGCCAAATCTCCTTACATGAGCTTGTGTAATGAGGCCGCCGCTTTACCCAAGAGTCTGACATGACTTACTGACGACTTATGACTAATCACTAATTATAATTGATCAAAATTGATATAAAATTTGATGCAAATTTTTACTTGACGTATTTCAAAACACATTAGTGAAGGCCAAAACTTAAAGAAAGAAAGAAGACTCTCGTTTTTTTTTTTATTTAATACTAAGCAGCTCGAAAGAGGCGATGTAGTATTGTTTTCTAACTAACACTGTGATCACGACTGGGTGGTAGAATTTTACAACTTGCACTTGTTACACCGTTTTTCGTATTACCGCTGCCATTGCCATAAGTCCTCGCCATTGTCGCGTTCCACTCTGGAAGTAGACTTTTTTACGCCAGAGGCCTCAGGTTAACAATTCCAAATCACCGCCTTTGATATTTACATGTAACGTGTTTTAGATCAGCAAACCCGCCTTATTGGTGCCTTCATCTAATTTACAACCATCAATATCATACATATATAATCGCCTCTGCCTAGCAATTTTAATTTGTTTTTTCCAGTTTTCTAATAAAAAAAAGTTTCTAGGGATTGGATATGTGCTTGTGTGTTGGGTATTGGATGTGCCTCTGCCTACCCCTTCGGGGATATAGGCGTGAAGATACAATATCATTTACACAGGACTTATAAACTTCCCTACATTTCGCCGCGAGCGTTACACGATTATGTACAAAAAAATCCCCTAATTTGATTACATTAGATATCTAATCAAATAAATCAATTTTCAGTCCACAAACGACTACCGTTAGCCTTACAGAGGACCACCGAGATAGCCATTGTGCAACAGACGATATCAATACCACAGTTGCGCTGTGACGAATCTCGGTACGTGTAAACATTTAAAGACATTATTATGTTAAAGTTTTTATACACTAAAAACACTATTGAATATTAGTCATTCGAATATTTGCCAAATGTTCCTTACTTGGGTACTCATAGGCAGTTTTCGAAATATCTTTCAAATAATATTTACTAACCAACGAAAATAAAAGAAACAGGCTCAGCAAGAAAACAGAACTACTAGTATTCATTAAAAAATTATGCAACATATGTAAATAAGCAAAATTGACTGGGCAACAAAACCAAATCAGAAAGCATTTAGTAAAAAATACATTATGAAATAAAAAAAAACAAAGCAACAAATAAATCACCCAATAACGAAAGAAACATAGCGAGCAAGAAAGTAAAATTACGGAGAATTCATTAAAATGTATAAGTTAAAAGTAAGTAAGTATCTTCACGCCCATATCACCGAAGAGGTAGAAAGAAGCACAAGCAGGGCACCCACGACTAGCTAAAGTCACTAAGTCCCTCAATGTGATGATGGCATATCATCAACTGGGCACATAACCAATCCCGAGCAACATTACTTTTTTATTAGAAAATTGGACACACCACATTTTTTTGTTGCCCGACCCGGGATATGAAACGGGTACCTCATGAATTTAAGTCCAACACTTGGACTGCTAGACCACAGAGACGATTAAACATAAAATAATAATGTATAGAAATAATAATACAATCAGACTGAACAACAAAATCAAATCACCAAGAAATTGCTCGAAAAATATTAAACTAATAGAATGAGTTATTAAACGCCTATTTCATGTCGCTTATATTTTTATTATAGTTTAGTACAATGAACTCTAAATTACCTTGAACTAAATTTACAGTAATAAGTAGAAGATTATCAAGATCCTATCATTCGTAGTTGACATTTAGATTTATTGTAATAAATTAATATTATTTTGGCATAATATATGAAATATTAATTTAAATTTGTCAATGTCTTATTCATATCTTTCGTAATAATTTGGACCCAGTTTGGTAAATACGTAAAGGAGCTATAGAGAGATCAATAGAAGATCATAATGATCAAATATCGTGTACATATTAAGTAGAATTAGTCAACTTTGGTAATGTTTTGGATAATTTAAAAAATGGGTCTTCACCCATAACCCCGAAAAGGTTGGCAGAGGCACAACCAGGGAACAGACGATTAGCCAAACACACTAAGCTCCACAGTGGGATAGGTGGAATAGGCCTTTCGCCAAACCGAGTACACATCCAATCTCAAGCAACATTTTTTTATTAGAAAATTGGAAAAACATATTTTCTTTTTGTTGCCCGACCCGGGATATGAAACGGGTACCTCATGAATTTAAGTCCAACACCTGAACCGCTAGACCACAGAGGCGAATAATAATAATTGTATAATAATTATGTTTAGTTAAAGTGCGCAAGTGAAGTATGAATACTTCATAAAGTTGGTATTTGGTGGTAGCTTATGTAAGGATGCTACTGCCTTACCTAGGATCTGGTTTGACTGATAATGACGGCTTACAATCTGTTTTGAATAGAAATAGAAAAAGAAAAGAAAAAGAACATTTCTTTGCACAATACGAGTGTTACAATTATATTACAAAATTATTTAGGCGTTCCAACATGTTCTACCAACTTGTGGTGTGTAAATATTTTAATGTTAATAATTTTAATAATTTAAGCTCGATTTTTCAAAATCGGATAATAACTCGACGTAGTAAATGACTGATGAATTTGACTATTGGCAGACACTCACGCCCATGCTAAAAACTAAAAAATAAAAGTAAAACATTTTGTAAATATCAATAGTGATGTGTATGTTGTCGACATTCAGAAAACAATAGCATTTAATGTCCTTCTAAATACAGAAGGTATCACAAGAAAGCTAAAATATCATTCGTCAGTATTATTGCACATATATTTACTTCTTGATCCATGATTTTACATGCGTACATAAATAATATAGTGTTATTTTTACGGAGCATTTTATTACATTGTTGACAGCCAAGATGACTTGTAATCGTGAGCAACAAACTGACAAAAAGTGTAAAGAAGATTAAAGCAAAAACAGTGTTCATTTCGTGCCCTTTCGTTTGTTTCCATTCAGAAAACACTTATTTCGCAAGAAAACGGAGTAATGGAACGTCATTGCGTTATAGAAGTCGCGACGACGTTTTTATCTCGTTGCCATCAGCGTAACGATCGATACAGTTACGGTTTGGATCGTCATTACCGAGCCACAAGATTGCAAGATCACGATTTATTAATAAAATACGTTAATATTTTAGACCAGTCCTTCCCAAAGTGGGAGATAACACCCCCTTGTGGGCGCTGAAAGCCTTGGGATGGATCAGAATAAAATGGTTTTCTTTCACTCCAAGTGAGATAAATTTATTAATATTAAGGTTTTTAACGAAAAAAAACGGGGAGGCGTTATAAAATAACTGA
The DNA here is from genome assembly GCA_002245505.1 of Calephelis nemesis. Lineage (NCBI taxonomy): Eukaryota > Metazoa > Arthropoda > Insecta > Lepidoptera > Riodinidae > Calephelis > Calephelis nemesis. Next base: position 71,747 of record NJDD01003967.1, read on the forward strand.
TTTTTAAAGTAGGTGTTTCATGAAATAAGTTTGGGAACCTCTGTTTTAGATAAATCAAAAAATGTCTACTTTTTTATGTAGTAACTTGCTATCCTGAGGGTAATAACTGTAGATTATAGATGATGGATTCGTCTTGTGCATGTCTACTAGTGGCATTATGCCCTCATGAATAGGTAAGACGGTGGAACTCTACCCGAACACATTGCAGCATAGGACTCTACCATTCTCTTTTGTTGGTGACCAATTTGAATTTTACCAGGCTCTTTACGACCTGCTTAGCAGGAAGCAGATGGAAAAATACAATTTATTAACTACACTTGTACTTTAAGCAATACATTTTTTATTACTATATTGTAGCCAACCGGTTTGACGATTTAAGCATAATCAGGGCAAAAAAATGCAGATAGACTATTCTACAAAAGTCGTAAATAAAAAAAACTATGATAGATTTAAACACCTTTTCCACAAAGTGTGAATTTCATTGGTGAGATTCTTAACAAGTTAGTTATGAAGGAAGAAGACAATTATAAATAACTTCACTGCTGTGTGTGAGTGGTACAAAGTATTTTACTATTTCCCGTAACTTTAATTGCACGTAAAAGAAAAACAAAAATATATACAGGAAGATAGTTTATTCTGTTCGCGTTCCTAAGCTTATACATTCGTCTGAAGAACATCCGGATATCGCACGCTAAAAATTCTAACTCCATACAGTTTAGTCATTATCATAATGCGATTTGTTATTTATTCAAGTTTATTATCGTATTATAATATAACAATGGTAGAATTAAAAATGACAACCCTCAAAAAAATTTTCTAATAATAGACTTTAATTTATCTTTATTAATTAACTAGCTGCCCGTTCCGGCTTTGCTCGGATGGTAATTTTTTTACCATAAATTGAGATATAAGCTATCCTATCTCTCAAGTTGGATCGAACTGCACATGGTGTGCGAATTTTATTATAATCGGTTAAGTGGTTTAGGAGTCCATTGAGGACAAACATTGTGACACGAGATTTATATATATTAAGATTCATAGAGTAACATCAAATGCTAGTTATATAAAATTTACCGCTGATATGTCACATTTTCTTTAAGTAATATTATTTTTAATTTAGACACAGCGGTGGAATTGAAAATGATAACCCTCAAAAAGTTTTTCTTATAATAGACTTTAATTTTTCTTTATTAATAAATTCATAGAGTGACATTAAAATGTTAGCTATATAAAATTAACCGCTGATACGTCATATTTTCTTTGAGTAATGTAATTTTCAATTTAGACACAGCGGTAGAATTGAAAATGACAAACTTCAAATAGTTTTTCTTATAATGGACTTTAAATTTTATTAATTCATAGATTAAATTATAATGATACCTATATAAAATCAGCTTCTAATATGTTACATTTTCTGTAACTAATATATTTTAGTATTAATTTTAAATTAATAATTAAACTTGTAGTATTTAAAAAAATATGCTTTTTATTACAATTTTGTATCAAAATCACTATATAGTATAAACAAAGACGCTTTCCACTATCTGTTCCTATTTATTATGCTGTATGCTTAGATATTTAAAACAACGCAATAGATTTTGATGCAGTTTCCAATAGATAGAGTGATTCAAGAGGAAGAATTATTTGTATAATGAAATAGAATAGCACCACACCTATATAGGATAGATAATGTTTCGTTAACTGGCAGCTCCGAAAAGGCGAGCATAGTTTAGGCTGGCTATTGCCAACAATACCACTGGCACTCGATACCTTTTGCAAGCACTTGCTAGGGTTGTGATCCACGGCTTTACTTCTTCTATGGTGTCTGTA
>NJDD01003967.1:74900-89678 GCA_002245505.1 Calephelis nemesis
GATTTACTTTTTCCTGTTGCCATAATAACGTGTCGTTCTTGTGTCCCAATACGGAGACAAGGCAACCTGTAGACTCGCACATTATGCCTGACCCAATGGGTACAGAACCGCGACACTTCTATAACATCTATGGTGTTTATAAGCCATGGAAATCTCTTACAATTAGAGAGCTGCGTGTATTTTCGCCGTCTTATCCCATGAAAAATCTAATAAAAGTAATTGTGGTTAAGTGCAACTTTGACGTAACACATTTTTTTAAACCACGTAAAAGTATAAATTATTTTAATGCTACAATTTTCCGAAAAGCCATTTTCAAATAACGCATATTTAGTTTAATAAAATAATGTAACATATTTTAAATACTTAATTCAAATAATCAGTAGAAACGGTATTTCGGTAGCAAAAACACTATTTTACCGTATCTCAGTGCATTTGTAAACTTTTTGTAATATTAAACATGTTGTTTATTGTACTATGCAATAATCTATTTTAGTTCCCAACGATTCTCACAACGCATCGTTAAAAGTGCTCTAAAGTTATTTTTGTTCTGCGTCGTATAAAGATGTAGTTGAAGAATTTTAATATGATAGTTCTTGCAATGAAAAACCGGTGTAATTGAGTCAAAACCATAATCTCAATACTCATTAGTTGAATGTCATTTCATAAAGCTTCATGCAAATGATCTCTTTAACCGAGTTAAAAAAAAAGATTCTCAATTCGGCCGGTATATTTTCTATATATGTACCTACACTGATATCTGCGAGGTTTCTGAACCGATTTACATAATCGTGTTTTTATTTGATGTGAAATAGTTTCGAATTGGTTCCTTAAAAAAGTATTTAGGTAGGCTTATTCGTTTTTTATTTTTATTAAATTAAATCATATCAGCAATAAACAAAAAATATTAAATAAAAATAACTGCGTTAATAAAAACCGACTTCAAAACTAAAAAGTAAAAAATAATAAATATTTGATAGTAATTATAAACTACCTATTATTTATATGCGCTATTTACTAGTAAGTTGGAAGTCGGTGCCAAGCCTGAAACTAATAATTATGTTATAAGTAAGTATTAAATTGGCTTGACACCGAATTCAAACCTACTAGTAGAGAGACCATAATATAAAAAATAGGTAGTAAATAATTAATATGAAATCTTGAATATGTTTTACTTTTTAATTTTGTTATTGTTGTTGTTTTTTGTTATTTTTATTTGCAAAATAAGTTAAATTCGTTTTTATTTTTCGTGATTTAAAAAAAAGAACTAAATGAAACAGATAAAATGTTTCGCATTCATCCAATAAAATACTGATGTACCTCTAGATTAAAGATAAACATTTTGCTATGCATTCAATGTGTTCTAAGAGATGCATTGAATTTTCTAGATATAGATTATAAATAAGATTGTACTGATTTAAATGCCAATACGAAATCGATTGATACTTGGACCAATGCGAAGAAAAAAACGATATTTCTCTTAATATTATAAATCTATTTATTTATTTTGTGTTGGTTCAATTAATATTTTGAAATCATTCCTTATGGCATATTATGAGTCTCCACTGATCAATGTGCTATTTATTTTACACGTGTACAACACTCCCAGGGTTGATCCGGGCTCCTTAGCAGAATAGACCATCTGTCTCCCTGCCAGGCAGCTCGTAAAAGCTGAGCATAAGCTTACTGTCACTAACACCGTGTCATCTGACTAGGTGATAGAATTTCGCAACGACACACCCGGATTGGTAACACCGCCTTACCTATTCCTGCAGCCATAACGTCAGTGTTTGTCGTTGACGTGTTCCAATTCGGTATCCTCCAATTCGGAGGATTAGGTAGCCGGTAAACTTACTTTTGCTCGAGATCTAACATGCCGGTCTTAGGTTGGCAACGCACCATTACCACTTTTGATGTCTCTAGGTGGCGTGAATTTCTTACCATAAAGAAATACATCTGCTTGTTTACCTTCCAATACCATAACAAAACGTGTCTAGCTAAAAGTACATCTAGTACACCTTCATTGTTATTTGATATAACAAAAGCATTTCATCAAATCAAAAACGATTCCAATTTTGAATTTAAATTTCTTACAAATGCTCAACATAAGTACATACCAGAATATTCTATTACAATTGACTCGTCACTAGATGAAGATGAAGTAAAACATGTCGGAATTAAAAATAGTATAAATACATCTCAGTGGTGTCTTCATAAGATTAAAAGTAATTAGATACTCGGCTCCAATAATCATTAAGTGAAATCTAAAATGTTACTTTTCAATCCGTTCGCTCGTATAATTGCAGGTCTCAACATCAGATGCAATTGAAATGACATCTACTAGTTTTTAAGTTCACAAAGCGCTGTATATAATTTGTTCAATGTGCATGAGGCCTATTGATCGTTTGAATGCGTATTTTTTATTTCTCTAGTATTAACATTATAAGCGCCATTAGCTATAAAATAATTGAGGTTATAAGACCATTAGCTATAGAATTATTGAGGTTTTAAGATTACGATTTCAAATTGAAACTCAATTCATTTTAAACCGAATAAGGATCTTTATTCCAGATAAAAAATAATTTTATTTCTGGATGGATGGATTTCTTATAAGTTTTATTATGAGATTATATTATAGTATAATGTAGTAATCTTATAATATAAAAATGAATCGCTAAATGTGTTGGTAAGCGCATAACTTCCATACGACTCGACCGATTTGGCTATTTTTTATTATTATTATATTAGTTATTATCAGGAGAAGGTCTTTATGAAGAGAAAAACTGGGAAAGGGGGAGGGAAAGTGGGAAAAATTAAAACTTTAATATTTCCCATACTGAGTGGGTGAAACGGAGTTCGCCGGGACAGCTAGTTAAGTATAAAGTGAAAGTTTTTTCTATTCTAAAGCATAATTAAATTTAAATTTATTTTTTATCATTTATACATGAATGTCATGATTTGAATTTTAGTTTCCCATCTGCAAAAAGTCCAAATAATCGCAAAGTCTTAATAAATTATAGCAAAATTAGATTTTTATTGACAGGTGAGTCAGATTTCAATTATTTTAATTTGCATAAAAAAATAAATATTTTTTTTTTTAATTTTTATCTATTGACAGCCAACAAAAACTTTTTTGCAGTGGTCAAATTTCCATTACTGTTGATAAATTAAATTTTGATAATTTGTTTTTTAATTGCTATGCATACCTACTTGTAAATTAATTACACACATTTTCAGCTCTTTACAAAAGTTATAACAATTGTTGAAACTTGTTTTTTATCGATTTAAAGGTTATATAATAATTACTAGTGACGTATTTAGAACATTTATCTAGCCAGAGACGTATTTTTAAAATTTAATGCCAAGTAAATTTTTAAAAATTAACGTCATAAATTAAAAAGGTACTCACTCTCACAGAAGTTTTCAAAGTATTTTCCAATAGGTTCACCATCATCTATGAGAGGCCGTTCCGCATTTAGATAAGCTGAGGGGCCATCTGGCAGAGTATGATGATCAAGATGGTACAGTCTACAGTTGTAGGCAGCAGAATGAGGGGCTCCAAGATATAGGAAGGATCGGCATAGGAATTCTGATTCGATTTCACAGGCAAGTCTGCAAGCTGATTCCGATGTCACCTATAGACGAAAAATCATCTTATAATTAATATAGTATACCTACACCTACAGATTGAAATAACAATAAAGTATTAATGTGTGACACTCATAAATGCACATGCCTACACACATCACAGATAAATATTAATTAATTAATATATATCACTGAATAAATTAAACAAATTGATGTTACTTTAAAGTAAGCAAACAATATACTTGTATTAGTTAAAGATAGTAATTAATGCACATAAATACCTAAATAACATCGGATTAACATAATAAACACCCAGACCCGGTAAAAAAGAACCGAACCCGAGGCTCGCAGTTTGCGTTTGGAATGAGGCGCTTACGCTAAGTCATCGGCCAACAAGGCGGTAATATAATAATCATTTTATAAACAAGGAAAAACTTTTGTAATTTGTCGAACTAAGTGTTCTACATTTTATAAGAAAGCACCAACAAAATTTCACTTCACTTATTGCTGAAATCTGGGTCATTTCTAAAATCTAACATTTTTTGTCTAAAACCGTTACTAGAGTAAAATTAAAATAAAGTTACGCGTTGTTGGCATTAAGTATAATATTAAATTAGACATTATTATGTTTTTATTCAGTAATAAAACTGAATAAATGTTAACAACTGTATACACAAATTATTAAAACAGGTTCTGAAAAAAACGTATTACGTTCATACAGTTTTCTGGCCCTTTTTGGGACCGGCTAACACTTTTAGGACACACTGCCACGTCTTCAATATTTATAAATTATTTCTCTTGTTATTTTATAATTATTATTAATTGGCGTCACATATTTAATTTACTACAGTCATAAGTGGTTATAGAATCTCATATCAGGGCCTTGAATAAAGCAGAAGCCTCCTTACTCAAGCTCATTTTGTAACAATTTGCGCCACTAAGAAAATACATGATACACTAATTTCTTTAAAATTCACTTGTGCACTTAAACTGAACAAAATAGAACTAATTGCCACCTAAATAAACTAATTTTACTTATAATATACATAATGTTCAATTCCGAAAACCTCCTACCATCTTTTTTCACGATGGCGCCAAAACTTTTTTTAATACCATTATGGTCAAAAGGCTCGAGAAATAAAAGTCCCTACTTGTTCCCGCAAAACAAAAACCGTTTAATTACTTGGCAACACAGATAGAGATAAATTATTCGAATATTAAATGAAAGTAAGGTTAAACGTTAAAAATCTTTAAAAATCAAGCAATGTAAGTAGAGATAGCTCCTTTTCTATATTTTTAGTATTGTAGGTAAAATTTCACTATAATTGGTAAGGAATGCGGATTAACGGTCGCAATTTTATAGCTATAGATTCAACTTTAACACCTTCGATTATATTTAAGCCAACCGTATTGATTTCTTTGAAAACTTGAAATAGATAGATATATAGAAATGTATAATTGTGTTGGTAGAAGTCAAAATGATTTCTGCGAATTAAAAATATTTACATTTTATGGAAAAATAAATAAAATAACTTACTAAAACAGGATTCATGTGTACAAACTTATTTTAATTACATTCTATTTGTTATTTTTGTTGCGATTATATATACGACTATAATATACTACTCACACACCTGTAACTCCTTTTCTGTGTGGTAGTGTAAGCCAGTCTCTATGAAACCTAACAAAATAAGTGTAAATCGAGATCCTACATACTTGTAACTTCTTATCAGTGTAGTAGAGAACCTACATACCTGTAACTTTTTGTCAGTGAGCTAGCCTTTATGAAATCTAATAAATTGAGTGTAAATCGAGATCTCACATACCTGTTACTTCTTAACAGTGTAGTAGTGTTAGTCAGCGTTTATGAAATCTAATAAATTTAGTGTAAGCTATCGAGATCCTATATACCTGTAAATCTTTACCTGTGTAAGCTATCCTTTATAAAATCTAATAAATTGAATGTAAATCGATATCCTACATACCTGTTACTTCTTACCAGTGTAGTAGTGTAAGAAAGACTTTATGAAATCTAATAAATTGAGTGTAAATCGAAATAAATTTAGTGTAAATTATCGAGATCCTACAAACCTGTAACTTTTTGTTAGTGTAAGCAAGCCTTTATGAAATCCTATATACTAATAAATTTAGTGTAAACTGTCGAGATCCTACATACCTGTAACTCCTTGTCTGTGTAGTAGTGTAGGCCGGCGTATTGCGCGACCTTATCTTCGGCGACACCCACGCGCGGCGCGGTAAACACTCTTGGACCCTTGCAGGCTTGTGACGCCTTCAGGCACAAATTCTGCACGACCACACAAATAGTATAGATAATGGCGATAATGATACTGTTTATTTATAAGAGGAAATGTGTAAACAGTTCTTCGTATTCAATTTTACTCGATAACCGAGTATTTACAACGGTACCTAGTATATCTACCTAGCAAATCTCTATCTTAAAGTCACAGATTGTTGCGACATCTTCAATTGGCAATTATTGTGGTACATGTGAATTCTAATAGGTATGGCGATATTTTTATAAAAGGGGAAGTCCGCAGGCAAATGAGACTGATAGAAAGTAATCATTGATATCCGCACCTCCAGGAGTATCACAGATGCATTACCAATTTTTAAGGAAAATTAAATAAAAATTGCTTGAAGGTTTCTAAGTCGTATCCATTTAGAAATACCGCCTTTGCTTACTGATAAGATGTTGAAGGGAAAAAATGTGTTCGGAATTCGGTACTAGATCACCATGCATCAAAATAACGTAAATGATTCCTAAAGCTCTGAGAGCCCATGATTTTACGGCTTGTCAAGTTTACTATACTCGCTACCGTCTCTGTAAATTATTTTATGAAAACTTTGAACAACGCCTCTATTGGTAACTAGGAGAAACATATTTTTATACCAAAAGTACCAAAAGTGGTAAAGAATCTGATGTGATGTTCGAAGTTGAAACCTAGCGTCAGGAATCAAACCAAATAAACAAAACAAAGTTTGAGACCTATATTATGAAAGCGATAGGGAAAAATCATTAACTTCTTATATTGTACTAGATGTAGACCGCGGCATTGCCCGCGTGATTAATAGTCCAACAGAAACATTTTTTCGGGATAAACTTTTCTTTGTCCAAGTTACCAATAATGTGTGTGCCAATTTTCATGAAAATCGATTCAGCAGTTTTTTCGTGAAGGAATAAGAAAGAAACAAACAAACTTTCGCATTTATTATAATTATAAGATGAATAACTCGAATATTCTGGAGATCTTTAGCAATATTCTTGCATATTTGTGACATCTTGAGGCACAGAACTTACCACAAAACTTAGATAACAGGAATAACGATGCTGTTTATTTATACTTGCAGAAGAATGTGTAAACAGTTTCCTATGTTCAATTTAAGTCGAAAACCGAGCATTCCCAACGGTACTTTGAAATGTCTTATCTTATTCTGGAATAGGTGTCTAGAGCACGCGATCTGATTTTATTAGAAAATTCAAGCGACAGCAGCTATGTGAGTGCAAGCACCGTTGTAAATAAATTTAGAAAACGTTTGTAACTGCATTTTTTTCTAAAGTACTTTGTAAGAAACATTTGTTACTGTTTTTTTTTTCTAAATTACTAAAATTGTTTTGGTTTTGTTTTGGAAGTATTCAAAACAAGAGTGAATAAGTTTTTTCTAAATATGATCCACATTCAAATCTGCTAAAGACTTTATCAGGCGGGTTTTGGGTTTTGGGCCCTGATTTATAGATCTAAAATCAAGTTTGTCTTCAAAGCTTGTTTTTTTTATACATCAAAATATAACCACCACTAGGTTAATATTTCCCAGTAAGGTTACTTTGCGGAAATCTATATCTAACTCCAAACAAAACTATTTAATTTGCAATTTCATTTTCAGCGGGAAATGGCAAATTAAATAATTTTATTTGAAATTGTTTTCTAATTGACATTATTATAGGTATCGGAAAACTGAGCCTCCTTATTTAGATTTTCTACTTTAAGTTTGTCTTTTTATGTTTTTTACAGTAGGTAGTGACAGATATAAAAAAATGCTTACACCACAACAAATTTACCAAATTTAGAAACAAAACAAACTTTCAAAAATAAAAACATGTTCCTATCAAATCCAGCTTTTCCATTTATAGCTAACCTCATTAATTCATAGCACATAACACTTAGGGCCACTTGCACGTTCCTGGGTTAAGTTTACAAACGAGTTAAACTGTCAAATATATATTGGATTACTCCTATGTTAGAAGCTAACGTTAAGTTAAATATTTGACCCAGGAACGTGCAAGTGGACCTTAAACGATAATATAGTATATAGTAGGATAACGCTGTAGAAATAAAAAACATGTACCAATGTATATATAAATAAATAAAGAAATAATAAATCTCCCTGGACAACTAACACAAATTGAATCTAACCCCAAAGTAAGCAAATTATATGCTTGTGTTATGGGTGTTAGACAACGATACTAATGCATAGCAATACTTAAATAGATACCATAATAAATTTAATTAACACCCAGACCCGGAAAATGCAGACATCTAAATGTTCATCACACAAATGTCTGCCCCCGTCGGGAATTGAACCCGAGCCTCGCGGTAAGTCGATGTAGTTAGGCGTATACGCTAGCCACTCGACCAATGAGGCGGTCATATGTTTCTATTTTTGAGCTAATTTTATTAATTCATAACACACATAACACTTACAATGCTATATGTAAAAGTAATAACATGTACCAATCGACTCCAGCTTTTCAATGTTTTATCTAAATTCATTAATTCATAACACATAACAGTTGTACTCTAGTCGGATAACGTTGTAAATGAATATAATGACGTTAGCACACATACCCACTTCTGACGCTTACCTCGAAGTAATCAGTGCCCGGTGTGTCCACTAACTGTACGAAGTGTTGGCCGGTGCGTCGGTCGGAGTCGCTGAGTGCACATCTCATACTACCATATTCGTACTCCGCTGACCGACACGGGAACCGTTTCTGTAATTTACATTCTATTTAAGGCTTTGTTGCGATTTTGGAATGTAAGCGAACAAACATATTTAGTAGTCTATACTAATATTATAAAGAGGAAAGGTTTGATTTTTCCTTTGTTTGTTTGAAATGAATAGGCTCCGAAACCAACCAATTTCAACAATTCTTTTACCTTTAGAATGCTACATTATCCCTGAGTGACACAGGATTTGTTTCATCAAAATCGGTGAAGTATAAGCCAAGTTACGCAGGCGAAACTGCGTAAAACTGCTAGTAATAAATACAAAGGGTAATAGACAATAGTAATAATGAGTTAGTTTTTTTTTATATATAGAATGAGTAAACGTTTAAAAAATAAGAAACAATAATCCCTAGTAAATTATGTCCTATAAATAATAATAATAATAATAATAACAACCGTTCTTGGTAATCTATTTTATTTTTATGTTCAATGTAAAATCGTAGAAAATAAGATATATAAAAGTGAATAAAAACAATTAGAGATAATGAAATAAAAAATTATAAAAATTGTTCGTTGCCAATTGTAGTCTGGGAAGATTAACCTATGGAAGAATTTCATAATTAAATAAAAAAAGACGGAATATATAACACAAAATTAATAAAAAGTAAGTACCTATTATGATTTGAAAAATATATATCAAAACAATTTATGTAAGGTAGATTTATCTGAAATCTAAATATTTCATTAAAATCAATTTAGTTATTAATATGTACTAATAAAAACACAAGAGCATCATTTAAAATTAAAAATAACGAAGAAAACTTAACAAACAAGACCACGTTACTTTGGAATTGTATCCCAGTCTCTTCGTTTCTTCAATAACCTATCTAAGTTACGAAATAGGACTAATTTTTTTCAGTAACCTGGCAACCATTGATAATGTTAAACATGTCACATCAACTAAACACTAGTAGGCCTATCTCTAACTGTAGATAGTTTATTGAAATCGCCGTTAACCATTAGAACGGTCCAAACAAAATCTGTCCAACTCAATTCTAGGATAAACTTATCGATGTAGGCCACTATTAAAGGCTAACATTGAAACGGCGTGTGACCTTAAGGCTAAAAGACGAATCGCCTAGAACCACGTTTTGGTATGCGCATGAAAATGATAGCTTCGTCGCAATTTACGTAAAGTGGGTTCATTACCTCGTTGAGGCAAGCAGCGAGGCAGGCCTCTTTAGTTGAAGTGTAGATTATGGTATTGTCCAATCCCCGAAGAGCCTTGCCCGGAACTCTCTCGAACGCCCATGGCCGAAGGCAGACACTCTCTGTCCTGACTTGAAGCTTCACCATGTAATACGTGTTTACTGATCGCTGTAAAAACAAATAAAACTGTAATATCTTAGACATTTACAATCTTGAGAACATGCCTGGAAGGCTCAAACAATTTGTAGCTTGTATTTTTATTGTGCTGTACAGAGAAGTAGGGTTACTTTAAAAATAGATAAACTATGAAACACTTCTTTGAAATGAAATGAAAACTATTTTGTTTGCGGAATATGTGTATTACAAAGTTGTTACAAAAGTATTTAAGTAAATATTTTAGGGGCTGTCGTTTGAATATAAAAATATTGCGTAATCGTCTAAGATTTTAACGTTCTTTGAAAACAGAAGCAGTATATTTTATATTCGGCTCCTATATTTTTTATGTGTATTAATCGATGTTTCCATCATTTGTCAATATGTTCGAAAAATATTTTTATGATTGAAAGAGTGTACTTTTGAGATGGTCCTATTGCCACTAAGTCTATGTCTGATAAATGTGTACCAAGACGACCTAGTTGTTGAAATCGAAGTCGGTTTCTTGCTAAGTACAAGCCTAAATTTGTTATAAGTTAAAAGATATAATAAATGTTTCCAGTTCACAAAAACCTGCATGATTTTTACAAAAACAATTATTTAAAATGCGAAAGGGTATGCTCCGCTGGTTCAGGCATGTGAAAAGAATGACAGATGAAAGATTGACAAAGCAGATATATAATGCGAATGTGGATGGATGTAGGTACCCGGGGAGACCAAGGTTGACAATCCACGATCAGATCACTCGGATATTGTCCGAGGGTGGTGTCATGAGAGAGAAACCGGCGTGTTTGTATGATAAGGGTAATGAACGTGAAGAAAGCCAGACAGGTTTGTCAGGATCGTGAGGTCTGGCACTCAATACTCTCTGCATACCCCGTAAGGGACTTGGCGTGAAGATACGTATGTATGTATGTACAATTATTTAAAATTAACTATAGAGTGTAGCTTTCATAAAAATATTTAATGTAATTGATATTGTTAAAGTTATTGATTGTTTTTTTAACTAGGTAGGAGGTCATATCTATATTTAAAATAAGGGTGGTGACAAAAATCCAAAAACTCTCAAATGCGATTAGTTTCCAAGCAATTTTAGTAAAAAAAAAGTATCTTCACGCCCGTATCCCCGAAGAGGTAGGCAGAGGCACAACCAGGGCACTCACGACTAGTCGAAGACACTAAGTCCCACAATGTGATAGGTGACAAGCCTATCGCCAACCGGGCACATTTCTAATCCCGAGCAGCGTTTTTTTTATTAGAATATTAAAAAAATCCTATTTTTCTTTTTGTTGCCCGACCCGGCAATTTGTTAATCCAAGTTAATGTTTATTTTCCCTGGACAAATTACAAAAATTAAATCTAACCCTACAGTAACCAAATTATATGCTTGCGTTATGGGTACAATGGGTACAAATGCAATGATACTAACATAAAGAAATATTTAAATAAATACCAAAACAATTTTAATAAACACACCCTGACATAGTAATGCAGACATCTACATATTTATCAAACTACTGCCTGTCCCCGTCGAGAATTGAACCCGAGCCTCATTGTAGGTCATTAGCGTTAGACGATACGATAACTTGAGACCAACGCAGTATTTTAGATTTTAAAAATATTCATCAAATAATAAAAAAAGTATCTTCACGCCCCTACCCTGGAAAACGTAGGTAAAGGCACAATCAGGGCACCCACGACTAGCCTATGACACAAGTGCTACAGTATGATAGATGGCAAGCAAATCGCCTACCGAGCACATATCTAATCCCAAGCAACGTTGTTTTTTAGAATTGAAACAACACCTTTTTTTGGCTGACCCGGGGATCGAACACGAAACCTAATGAAGTAAAAGCCAACGCCGGATAACTAGACACAAAGACGACTAATTTATAATGTCATATAATCAAAAACTAACAATATATAACTTTGAATAAATCAAACTACATATAAATCTGATAAACGTCATTTAAAAATGGGAAACGTTTACTTTCGATTAACATAGGCTATAGCGGCTTTATTTCTGTTTGTTCTTAATGATATGCATAACTTAGCGTAGGATTTATGTATAAATCTTTCATTAAGCTTGGTAGCGAGTAACGGTTCTTCTAGTTGCTGTTTCTGATTAAATTTACAAGTACATTGATTAATATACAGGAAAATCTAGTGTGTACTTAGCAGATTAAAACTAGATCCAGGAAACCAGGAAGAACTCAAGATAATAGTTGACATAATACGAATTTTAATCTCAAAGTTTACTTTATACTTTTTAAGGAAAATTATAGTCCGGTGAAGTTGTAAAAACCGTGAGGTTAGCAACTTATAAGCCATTTCAAAAATGGGGAAAATTTATTAATACATTAATCGATTTTAATTTTTACCAAATAATCTGCTTACGAAAAATCGATTATTTTATGTAAATAATCGATTTTACAAATACGGCTTAATATAACTACTCAATAATTCTTTTCCACAATTTTCTGGCATTGAAGCAAGCAATTTAATTAAAAGTAATTCAAACATGCGTCTACTAAAGTATCGAAAATATGATGTGAAATAGCGAATTAAAAAATCGATTACTTTTTGTTAATAAAACAATAAAAAAAAATCGATATTTCTTAAATAATTGTCGTTTTTTAAGTAATGTTCAAGTAACCCAATTTTCACAATAAAACAAATGACTGATGTTTTCCTCCCATAATAAAAGCTCAATTGCAAAAATTACTCATGTTTTCCTTAAACCTTACCAAGATTTTCCAATTTCCTAGATCAGTGGTTACAATAAAAAAATAAGGCAACCGTTACGCATTTTACAATGCCTCATAAAAGTTCAAAACAAGTAAAAGCACTCATCAAGCTCAGCCTTCATTAACGACATAACAGTAATCAGACGAGATCTTAAGATATTTCATGAGTGCGAGGTCGTGCCACAAAAGGAATGCACCTTGCTTTTAGAATTAAGGTGTACAGAAGGACCACTTCACATAACCACGATGCGTAATGACTTTATTACACATTAAGTGATACTAAATTTATTTTATGTTACAAAGCGAAAAATAATGACCAATGATCACAAAGATGATTACGTCCCGAAATATGGAGATAATCCTTCACATCCTAAAAGCGTTAATATCGTTAGGATTAGATTTTTATGTCAATCTTATTTAATTTACAATTAACTGACTGGTCCCAGTGATATCAATCCTAGATCTGATATGTAAAAACAAAGTTACAAGGATTTTGTTTCAATTTTTGTGTATTTAAATGACAAAATTATTGAAATCCAAGTCGGTTTTATGCAGTTTCCCTTAAATTCCACTTACATTATAAACTATATATTGAAATACAAAACACCCGTGAGTATCACTTATACATTAATACTTTTATCTACGACAATATAAGGATAGCAAAACGATCTAATCTAAATTTTTAAATAACTAAATGTATTATTTATTACATAACTTAATAATTGTTATTTTAATTGATGTCGTTGTCACTACAAAACATAAATTTTAAAAAAATTGTACGTCTATCTTGCCTTTGAATAACAGGTATGACAGCAATGAATATTTTTAAGGAAACATTACAGATAAAACTCGAAAATTTTATATTTGAGGCACATACATGTATAGTGTATACGGAGTACGGTCAATTTATTCCTACGAATTATTTATGTTATAATAATGGAATATTAACTGTCGATTAAAGTTTACAATTACTGTTGCAACCGAATGACGCTACACTATCACTTCCTGCAGATTTTTCTGTAATTACTAACAGATTCGGCAAACATTGTTCTGTCACATACTCATACAACACTTAACGTTATTAAATATACCTTACAACTTATACTTACTCACACCTACCAAATACATGTAAAAAATCATAAAAAACCAGGTCAATTACTTCAGCGGTTTTTGGCAACAAATATATATATTCAAGATTTTTATTTGCAACATTTTATATTTTAACTCTTTATAAAAAAAACACGTTGTTTTAAAAAGTTTACTTTAACCCTGCTTTATTACTTGTGCCAAGCATATTTAATGAACATTCTGTTTAGTCTGTGCTTTA
The DNA here is from genome assembly GCA_002245505.1 of Calephelis nemesis. Lineage (NCBI taxonomy): Eukaryota > Metazoa > Arthropoda > Insecta > Lepidoptera > Riodinidae > Calephelis > Calephelis nemesis. The sequence continues at coordinate 88,889 of NJDD01003967.1, forward strand.
TTTTCTACTGCAAAATACGTAGCTATTCTAAAACATATTACGCTATTTCCTGCGGGCTGACTTGACTACTGAACAGATTTTATCTGCTTTGTTAATTTGATCCGATAACGGCCGTCTAATTGGCAGTTCCTTCGAAGCCTCCTATTTAATGAACTATCTATTATTAAACTGCTTCGTGAGTCATACGAAGGTGACTGAAGACATATGAATACACTTGATAATTATAATTAAAGAAAAGAAATGTTTTTTTGGCTTCAAGTAACGTTATTATACGAGTATAAACACATATTACGTTTCTTATACGAATAACATATCATTCAAATTGGAGCAAGACAATATTGATGCTATTATAATAGAAGTGAAACATGTACCTAGTGAATTGTTAATAAAAACTTTTTTTTTTTATGACTTCACAATAGGCCTTACATTCGAAGCTTAAATACACAAAGCATTAAAAAAAACTAGGTGGTAGTCTAGAAAGCACACCGAAGTCATAAAAACGGCAAGGTTGGCAACACATTAGTCATTTTCAAAAAAAAGGTGGTAGTCGAAAGAGTCTAGGGACGACATACGCGCATAGGAACCACCAGTCACCACTTTACCTACTTCTATCACCATTACATTCAATCAGGAGAGTAAAGTAGCCATTGAACTTATTTAAAAAGAGATCTCAGTTAATACAATTATTAAAAAAAACACTGGTCAAAAGTTAAAAGACAAGACAAGAAAATTATAAGACAATTCCTTTAAGCGATATGTTTTTTTACCGTTAGGACATTTACTTGCTTGT